>OY720362.1:12688399-12962573 GCA_963082945.1 Cerastis leucographa | reverse complement strand
ACGCTTTGTTATTTTTGGGGGAGAGTTTTATGTGGTGGTTGGTTTTCCGTGGTTGTGAAAGCAGTAACCTGGATAAGTTTTTGGCTAAATGGGTTGAGTGTAGTTTGTTTATGCCTCTATGATGATCTTAGGCTTTCTGAGGTACGAAACTGTAACTGAGATACCTGTCGAATTTCAATCATTCTCCAGCCCTTATGCAAATTTATTTGGGGTCGGTACAGCATATCCTCTTCTTCCATACTTCTCTATGACTTGTCATCTCAGCAGTTACCTTTCAAGCCTTATCATCCTTCACACAGTCTATCCAACGTTTCTTTGGTCTTCCTCTACTATTATAACTGTCATATGTACCTACTTAAAGTGATGTATAATGAGTAAAAGCGTAACTGTGGCCTGGTGGCGTACCATGACGTCTTAAAACATTATTGTTCCATTCTCATTCCAGAGTGAAAAGAGACGGAGCTATACAGGTCGTCTAGCTCCATCTCTTTCTCCATGTTTTAAGCGTCATAGTACCCCCCCTGGAGTGTGCGCAAAAGCGTAACTGTGACCTTGAAAAATCTTGCAAGCAAAAATTTTCACTCATTCATTTCAGATTTAATTTGAATTTCAATCAGATAAACTAAGGAGTACCACTTGAATTTTCCCTAAGTAGTAATACAACAATCCTATTTGTGGCTAAATTAGTTTCTCAAATCTAATTTCAGAGTGCAAAACTTATTTCTTTCTTGATAGATGTTTCAGAGTTGGGAGTTGAGAATTATGTTTAATCGCAGCTCGCTATTTTGCGACTTCTCTATGCAGTAGATTCGAGATGAAATGTTTTGGAAAATTTTGTAGAACAAGCACATATATTTGAAGGAGTGTGTGTACATTGAAGCTTTTGCTTCGGCTAAGCTTGTATTTTATTTTTTTCTCGGTTTGTATCAATTCATTGGCTTGTAGTCATGTATGTAGGTAAATATATCCAAAACCGTCATTGTATGCAATAGCCTCGTCCAAAATTTTCCAGAAAATAAAAATTTATTCTTAATGCGTTTTTAATGCCACAATAGAAACAAGAGTTATAGTATGAGACCATCTTAATATTAAATAGGCCTCGGTTTACATAAGAGAATTTATGCCTCTGACCGCAGGATATTATGGACGTCTGAAGGGCAGCATGTGTGACCTCCATAATATTTTTATGTTATTTTAACTTTGGCCATAACAGACATTATGTGCTGGCCAGTTTTATTTGACCTCTGTTGGTACTTAAGTCGTTAGTGTATCGAGGTCAGTGTAATTTAGTCGTATGTTACCATGTATCCTTTTGGGTATATCATTGGAAGAACATATTTTATTCAGAGCTCAGTTAATGTAGATGTATATTGATAAAGTATGTTGTATGTGTGTATGTACCAGTATTTTACACGGTTCACAAATTCAGTCTGGAAAGTTTAAATAGGGTCAGTTTGCCTTACCATAACAAGTTCTCAAATGTATACTTCAACTTATTTCAAAATTTAGACTAAGAGCAGTACCTACATCAAAATTTTCAAAATATCGCTCAAAATTCGCCTAAAAAACTTACTTGACCCTTCGCGTGTCACTTCGCGTGACCAGAGGGCTGGCTCTTTATTTGGCAAAAGAATTAGCATTGCCATTCAACGAGGCAGTTTTCTGGGCACGTTTCCAGATGACAGCGAGGTGGAGGAGTACCGAGACGCTTAAGCGTCCTGTTGTTGTTTTTTTAGTTTATATTTTATTGTTTTTTTTTTAATATTTAGTTTTAATTATTCTATAAGTAGCTTTAATTCATTGATGTCTTTATTTATTAACTACAATTGTGTTATTAATAAATAAAGAAATTCCTAAAAGAAGCACGCCAAAAACTCAATTTCGCCATCAAATTCATCTTTAATTACTCAAAAGTCATTAATATTGTGCTTCTTGACAAGTTTCGGTTTACTAATGAAAGAAGGTTGGTGTGTATAGTCTGTGGTATAGCGTTTACTGGCACTATCACGTGATGGACGACGCTCGCTGGAATCAATCTTCGTTGGACGTAAGCATTGTCTTCGTTACCGTTTCGTGGAAACCGAAGTCGAATATTGTTTTGTGAATGTTTTGGAAGGATTGCGTTGATGTATTTTTGTTTCAAAGTAATTCGTATCAGTGCTGTATATTAATGTCAAACTTCTACAGCTCATAAAAATCAGTTGGCAATTAGAGTTTTTCAGTGGCAGAGAATTTGGATTCCTAAAACAAAGTGCATTGCTTGTGTTATAGTACGGCACGGTAGGCGCAGTGGCTGCTCCGCTGCGTGACAAGGGTTCGATTCCCGCACGGAACAAATATTTTTATAGCTACAGATAGTTGTTGCGAGTCTGGCTGTTTGTGTATGTGAATTTAAAGTCTTTCGTCATTCGATATAATACAGTTTCTAATAGTGATGTTTTATTTCATACCTATTATAAAGGGACAGAATACGTTTCATGTAGCTATCCCCTTCAAATCTGAACTTGGGAGTACTGTTAGGTGCTATAATTAGGTATGAAATACATATTTCCATTACCTTTATAATTATTTGACCTCTATTGGTTCTGAAGTCGTTTGTGTATTGAGGTCAATGTAATGTGAGCCTTATTTCTTTATCTTGTGATTGGTTCCTGAATGAGTGTTAGAGTTTTTATGCCGCTAATGGGCCTTTGACTTGGCTTTACAAGGCGTCCAGAAATACTTCCCAGGCATGCAGGATTCCTCACGATTCCTCACCGAAGTAAGTGATAATTTGACAATACGCACATGAATCCGAAAAATGAGAGATGCGTGTCAAGTTCGACTTGAGACCTATGATTTGGCTGTCCGACCGGTCACCCCATAGACTATTATTGCTTATGTTATCATTTGCTACAAACGTCCATTCCGATTTATGAAAACGATCCATTTTTCCACCATTCAAATAAATATTCTAACAATTCATATCCAAAATCCCGAATACATTTCCACAATGACAGTGCACTTAAACTATCAGAGAAATAAAGCAAGTAGCGCCGCGGGTTAGACATAGGCGTACAAAAGAAACGTTTTTAGCTGAAGATATTTTAATGTACGCAGCTGTGGTTTCTCATGGTATGGAGAGGGCTATGGGATGCTGTTGTGGAAATGATGGATATCCTATATTTGGATTTGGAAACATTATGTTGATGTGAGGGGAATTTTGTGGGATGGGTAGCGAGAACTATAATTTTATCCTGATTTTTTTTGTAATTTCTTCACTCGTTCTGATATTATTTTTTGCTACTTAGATTGCTACTTGATAGTATTGTAGTCACAATCAAAAATGTGTGTGATTTGTTGCGTTGCATGAAGTCATAAACAAAGAAAATGTTTCTTTTTTGTTAAGAGAGTTTACACCTTACACTGGCATTTCATACAATTTTTTTTTGTCCTTAATTTACGAAATGACAGAACTGATTTTAATAAAACTTAATACGCATAAGCAGGATACATATATAGGTCTAAAAAGTAACTAAAACATTTTCAAAATTTCTTTAAAAAAAAAAAAAATTGGAAATTTCTATTTCTATAGATGTTTTATAATCGGTCTAATTTAGCGGTAAAAAAATCTTAGTAACTTTATAGACCTATGTATCCTGCTCATGCTTATGAAGTTTCATTAAAATCGGTTCAGTCATTTCGGAAAATACAGACATGAAAGTTTATATCAAATGTCATAAGGCGTAAACGCTCTTAAGCAATATGTTTGAAAGTCCTGATGAATAGGTCTTGATTTATTTCTATATTTCATAAACATTGTTCCGATCAATTAAATCTTCAAATGACGAGCAGGGTTACCACCGGTTTTAGAACGCAACCTCTCCACTTGACATCAAATGAATTCGAATCTTCGAACCTTGTGTTCAGATACTTTAATAGGGGATCGGACTGGGTAAAGAAAACTACATTCTATTTTGTCCGTTAGACAGGTAATACAAAAATATTAGACACGTATTTTTTGTTTTATCAAAATATCAAAAAATTACTTCGTTAAAACTCATTAAAGTTGGAGAGTGGGGGCTCACTACGTCACAAGTAGGTATAAAACTTACCTACATGTGACGTCATGCACCATTTCAACCAATATATCTCCGTAATTTTACGACCACGTGAAAAAAGAAAAAATACGTGTCCAATACTTTTCAATTAACTACCCGATGGACAAAAAAAAAAAAGGATTATCCCCTATTGTGAATGAAGCGAGAGTATGTTTGTATAATTTTGCGTTGAGTAATATTTAACCTAATTGATCCGAGTTTTTGAGTTCAAATTATTATCTGTACAAGTACTATAGTGACAAGAGGTTAGCCCCCGTATTCACAAACTCTCGGATTCGATTCGGAAAGTCGTATGTCTATCTCGCTCGCTTTCGTAATGCCAAAACAAGATAGACATACGACTTATCGAATCGAAATCGAATCCGAGCGTTTGTGAATAGGGGGCCTGTTCTATTATTATCAATATTAAGAATTTTCCGACCTAAATATACAAAGATTGCTTATCCGGAGAATGCACTCAGCAGCTAACAATTCACTGATTCTTGAAACAAGGCAAGTACAAAGCAATTCATTATCCACCGATTACTAAAAGCAGAGCACAGGAACTTTCTTCATCTGCCTAGCCTTTTCCCAAATAAGTTGGGGTCGGCTTCCAGTCTAATCGGATGCACCTGAATACCAGTACTTTACATGGAGCGACTGCCTTTATGACCTCCAGAACACAGTCACATCACATTGGAATTTTCACAGACGAAAATTCTAGATGAAACGTTAGTTGAGTGACAGCCCTAACTTGTGATGTCTATGGATTGTTTATTGTAATGAGAGCTTTTCATTTGATCCAATTATTTTGAAGACCTCCCGACCGACTAATTGATTTACATAGTTAGACGGGGAAGTTTAACAATTATTATTTTGTATTCCATCGTTTATTTTCTGTCTGCGGTTCGTTATGCCGATATTTTATTTATTTATAGAATTATAATGTTCTAAAGTAATGGTTTTGATGGCAAGGTTTAGTACAGCGGATTTTAATTGGTGAATGCGAAACCTCAACACAACCAAATTATTTTCGATAAACCATTTCATAATGAACTCCGGATCCAACGGAGTTCATATGTCTATTATAATATCCTCATTTGTAATAATGAATGAGGAGTGCAAGAGATGAAAAAAAGGTATAATCAAAGCTGGGTGCCAAAAATGGAGAACTGGGTTATGTGGCGCAGCTTGGGAGCATACACCCAATGTCCAGCATTACACTGAGATATGCTAAGTTAATGAAACCATGAACAAATCCATACTAATATTATAAATGCGAATGACACTCTGTTTGTTTGTTCGTTTGTTTGTTTGTTTGTTTGTTACCTTTTCACGACTAAACGGCTGATCGGATCTTAATGAAATTTGGCAAGAGAATAGATTTTTGCCTGGGGAAGGACATAAGCTATATATCATCTCGCTACGACCAATAGGAGCGGAGCAGCAATGAAAAATGTTGCGAAAACGGGGAAAATTAGACGCAGACGAAGTTGCGCGGGGCAGCTAGTAGCATTATAAAAGAACTAAGCAATTCTGTTTCGCAGTAATAATTCTACGTCACATGACTAGCAAAACATCATCGTCGTCAGTCAACAACAGTCCACAGCTGTCCAATCGCACGCGACTTAGCTGGAATCTCGGCAACTCTCATCCAGTTGCTACCAATCACCCTGCGAAGATCGTCGCAAAACATACATGACATAAAATTCTCCATTATTATTTCTGCACCAACAAAAACACTTTGTACCACGATAACCAATAACCATCCATTTTATATCACAGTCGCCATATTTATGCAACCCAGTAGTTTGCTATACACGGGTTTTCACTCAGAGCGTTAGAGCGCCCGAGGCATGCTCGTATTTCCTAGTGCCTCGTAGTGCCTAGTGCCTTGTCCGGATCATGCCTTGTCCGGGCTAGGGCCTTGTCCGACTTGTGGCCAGTGTCCGGACAAAGTGCGCTGCGGGCGATTTTGTAACTGCTCCTGAAGTATAGACGCGAAAATTTTTGGAGAAAATACTATGGGTTCTGGCTGAGTGTTTGGGGCGATAGATAGGAGTGTACTGTGTCGGTAGGTGGGGTGTCTAGGTACGAGTACTTAGATACCATATAACATAATATCACGCCTGTAATCCCCGAAGGGTTAGGCAGAGGTGTGGCTAATAGTACACCCACATTTCACCAGTTTTATTGAAGTTTCATGTAATGGGGGACGAGCCTATTGACATCAACCGGGCACATCCAGAATACGAGGACACCATCGCGACGCGGAACATCCTTATGTTCAGCAGTCGCTATTGCGTAATCCTAGGTTCGATTCCCGGGTCGTGCAAATAGTTGTTGGGTTTTTCCATCAGGAATCTCTTAGTTCTAAGATACCCTTAAAATGATGGGCAGATGCTTTGAAATGTCACGTGCAATCGTAATTTTACAAACACGTACTTGATATTCATTAATAGATTTTCAAAAGTCAATCTAGGATACAAAAACCCTGGTAAACACCGACATCCAGAACTCTTAAGTTGATGAATAGACAATGAGTTATGACTTTATGTGTTCCATCTGAGAATGTCTATTAGAGTGGTCTATAAGGGCAAGGACAGCAAACTGAGACGTATAAAAGCCAAGCAAAGACACTTTTGCTTGTACAATACGACGCGACGTACGTCAATGATAACAAAACCAGTATAAACTGACCTTCTATCCCATTCAAACTCCGTACTACGTTAGACTACACCAAGGTCAAAGTGTTGCTGACGTGAGGTCAACCATAATCGAATAACACTAGTCATAAATGTTCGTCTGTCCTTCAAATGTTCTTGCGTAGGTACAGGTGTATTCTGAATTGCAGGTGTTTCGAAAACATTTCAAGCAAAACCGTTTACAATGTTTCTAAAACAAATTAGGTTCAAACTTCGTAGCAAATATAATTGGGTTGTTATAAAAGAATGATTTTTTAGACGAAACATAATAAGGCCGTCAATCATTTAATTCTGAACAATATAAGTTGTTTTAAGGACGGGTATACTATAGAGCCGCAAACCTTTATGCCCTTTGTATGTCCGTTTGATCGTCCATCGATTCTATCAACAAGGCAAGGTTATTTAGTTACACATTGGCAATGCCATTCATGTTGACAGTTCAACAGCATTCATTTGAGCAGTCGAATTCAAACACATGAAGCAATGAATTCACAATTTCCTTAAAAAAAAAATCGGATTGCGTTTGAACGTGCCTCACGCACGAAGAGTTCGTGGTTTAATAATAACATCCGGTCGGATCAATCTTCATGTTAAGCCACGATTACCTAGGTTGATCTCTGGATGGGTGACCGCCCATTAGAGCCCCCTCTGTCATTTGTAGATCTTTGACAGTCGTTACAGGGAGTCAGTCGTCACAGTAGGGGCCTGAAAGTCTGATAGCCAGTCTTACCAAGGGGTATCGCATTACCCAGTACTAAATAGGTTGTGGAGGTCGGATATGTAGCCGCTCCATGTAAAATACTGGTATTCAGCTGCACCTGGTTAGACTGGAAGGTGATCCCAACATAATTTGGAAAAGGCTAGGCAGGTGTTGAGTGTCAAGCAATTGTCAAATGAGAATCGCTGAGTAATTTCGTTCTCAAAATTCTTCAACGTATATTTTTTATAAAATATTGAGAACTAAACTCCGAGTGCCCACCTTTTGTCTTTCGGGACATCGCTAGGCGGTTGGCCGACTCTTCCCTTGTTCAGAAGACTAACCAATTTTTTGTCAAAGAATCAGCGTTGCTCTTCAACGTGGCAGTGCTGAAAACAATCTTAGTCTCACTATTCCCGTTGACAGCGATGTAGACAAATTTTATCAAGCCCTTTAATGCTTTTCATCTTTTCTATATGTAGTACATATTATTATTGTGGTTATAGAATATTATGTGAATTGGAAAAATAAAAAAAATATTATAGACAGAAAATTGGCAACCGATGTTAGGTCGTTAGCGATCGACTTAGCCTAGGGACACTTATCATGAACTTGTATTATATCTGGCTTTGTGTAAAATTGGACAATACCTACATTTTAGACGTCTAGACTCTAGACATACAACCTAGAAATAAGAAAAGTGCTTTGTTCCAGTTTTTATGACGCCCATAACTATGTGCTTAGGTGATTAAGATTAATAGTAAAGGCGAACATTAATAATGCCTTTATTGAGTTCATCAGTTTTATTAGCTGACTCGAATCTTAGCACTGGAAGTCTTGTGTCATAAATAGTCCATAATTCTTTTGATCTTGAGCGTTGTTTAGAAAACATAGGCGTTAAGGGGATTCCCTTTGGCACTGCTAACAGATTATCTTCAGGATAGAAAACAAAGTGTAAAGAAAGGTAACAACGTCAGTGATGAGTTAAACGTTTGCTTTGGTGTTCCGCTAGGCAGTGTTTTGGGGCCTACGCTATTCTAAATATATTAAAACAGCCATTGCGAAATGTCGCTTGAAAATGGGCGTGTGTTTTCTTCTTATGCAGATGACACAGCTATTTTCTTCACTGGAGAAACATGAGAATGTGTACATGGATATGCTGAAAAGGGGCTCATGAATGTTGCAAAATGAATATATAGCTTCTAAACTAACCTCTATAACTAAATCTAAAGCTTTTAGTAATCACAAGAATAGTCAACCTGGACCTAATTATAACCTTAGAGTACATGGCTGTGATAATCCTACTAGTAAAAATTGTTCTTGCATTGGAATACCAAAACTGACTTGTATAAAATACTTAGGTACTACTATACGCGAACATGGTCATGTCTAGAACTAGAAAACTCATTTGGATTTTCAGGACTCGATGACATGTTATCTCAATAACTCTGCTAAATCAGATATACGTTTCACTAGCCCAGTCAGTTCTAGTGTATTGTATACCTGTTTGGGGCGGGGCCACTAAAATGAAATTCTTAGAACTGGAAAGAGCACGAAAGTGACGTATTTTGAATCGTATCGATTCCCTACTGAGAACCTTTACTCACTTAGTGGCCTTCTCAAAATCAGAAAATTATATATAGTCCATGCAGTTTTAAAATTACACAAAACTCTCCTCTATGATGCTAACCTCGCCAAAAAAAGAAGAAAATATCTTGTTGCACAGGAAGTCTCGGTGAAAACCTCATATGCAAAAATACAGTGCACCAGAACATTCCATCTACAACAATTAAAATAAACTTTTAAATATTTATTCTGAGTTTTCAGCAATGCAAGAAAACATTAATGGCTAAAATCCAAGAGTTATGACGACATTGTTTTTTTTTTGCATAGTGTCATGTGATAAGTTAACGATAAGCGACATACACCCACGTCCACACACACATGCACGCAAACACACACACACGCGTACCCTCCTACATTTGAGATGATGTTGTTTTGTATGTAAACTCCTACATTATTATTGTTTCTAGTTTTAGAAGAGCGGGGTCGTCTAGCACAGGTATTTATCATATCTAAAAGGAGGCCTCTATGTCAGATTATATATGTAGGTAGAAGTTTGTAAAGTTAACTAAAACTAAATTTAATTTATTTATTATTTTGTTGTTGAATTTATGGGCTTAGATGCTAGCCTAATTAACGAGTTTAGTAGCTTTGAGAATGACGGACTAATAAGGGGTCAATAACTTAGCGAGTGAAACTCCTAAACTAAAGACATGATGGATCTATCTATACGTTAAGCCGTGCTTGAAAAAGTTGGTCCGTGGATGGGTGACAACCCATTACCCAATACCGAGTTTCCTCCGTGCCTCAGAAAGCACGTTCGGCCATTGTTACCACATGTATTTCCAACAACAACAATAATACCGTACAATTATACTAGCCGGCTGTCATTTGCTCTTGACAGTCGTTACAGGTAGTCAGTGGCCCGAAAGTCTAAGAACCAGTCTTACCAAAGCGCATCGTATTACCCAGTACGAACTGAGTTGTGGAGGACAGATGCCTATGCAGTCGTTCCATGTAAAATACTAGTATTCAGCTACATCCGGTTAGACTGGAAGCCGACCCCAACATAGCTGGGAAAAGGCTAGGCAGATGATGGTCCTAGACCTATAAACATCTGCGGAGTCACGCTGAGTAATTTTGATTTGACCTTGAATAAAGAAAGAAGGTAGTAGCGTGATAATTTTCACACTCATCCAAACTTTTTTTCGAAACCCATAAGCCATGAACACACACAACAGAATTGAGAGCACGTGCTATCCCAATCATGTTATTACTGTCCCTGTTTATGCACAAAGGCAGAATTTTAGCCCGGCATAAGCCAGACGGGCGATAATGGCATGCGTCTGCGACTTGTACCTACCTACGTCTGCCACAGAGTAAGGAACCTTCGAGTTGGCACCGACTGGAGGCGCCAGTATAGTTGTACATATATCTTTTGGTGTGTGGCTATTCTAAACTAACTCTGCCATATTCCTAATTTAAAAGAAATTCTTTCCTTACACTAGGAATATCTCCTATATCGTGGGTGTGTTTTCAAACTCAGAAACAGTCAAACCTGAAACAGCGACCTGGCCATACAAATATTTGTTCTGTGCGGGGACCGAACCCGTGACACGCAGCACAGCTGCGCAGTCGCTCAGCCACTGCCCAACCGTGCCGTCAAAAAAAAAACACAATTTCATAAACACAGGCTTCCTGGCAATCTCATTCAAGCGCAGAAAGAATCATACTTATAATATTCCTGCCTGCGCAACTAGCGCTTCGTGCAAATTCGGCTGCCACGGTCTTATCAGAATTGTCAGGGGCCGTCAGTTCTATAGATCTTTGAATGACCTCGGGCTGCGAATCAAATACAACCTGAAACGGACCTGCAAATTGCAAAAAAAAACGTAAGCAAATTTGAATTTCGCCGGTGACATCTCTGACACACATGGTTTGTGCATATTTGTTGAAAATGCTGCATTGGTACCTCTAGCATCGGCCGCCAAGGCTTCTTCATACTCTGTGGCGCCTGCATTTGTAATGCATGGCCTCTCCACTGCAACTTGAGGCATTAGACTTGCAGATATTTTGTCGCCGTCGGAAGTCGGAAGCGACTTTTGAAATACGGCGCGGTTGAAGTCTTATTTATTACTTTTAGGCCGCGTTTGGTTTGCATACATAGTGCTGGGTTCAGGGTCATGCGGTAAGTGCTAGAGGTGGAAAGTATTGATGTATGTATGTTGTGTGGGGAGTGTTTTAAGATAGTTTCGTGAGAGAAAATATTTTTCATGTAATGTTGCACAACTTTGGTGAAAATGTAGAATTAGAATGTAAATGCCGTTAAAGCATCATACGTAATGTTCTCTCTTCGGCTTAGCTTAGGGTTAATACAGGAGAATAGCTTTTGAAACTGGTTTTATTTTACGAAGTCTTTGAAACTATGTGTACAATAAGATAAAAGGAAGCGTGCCGAAAACCATGTACTTGAAAGGCGTCTGGCAGAGCCTTGTGGCAGGCTTAATAGCTCAAAGAAATTAACATTTTTTCTCGTTTGAAAATCAAATCAGCCTCGAACACTATCCGTTGCTCGTTTATTACAAGATTTACAAGCACACATAAACCCATGCCTATCCCTAATCGGGGTAGGCAGGGACTGTGGGGACCGTCTACGATTTTAAGAAAAAATGCAAAAATTGGTAAAATGCTAAACCGGACGAGCTACCAGCCAAAAATATTCAATAGCTCTGATTAAATGATCACTGCCACAAAAGAATTATAAACACAATCCCAAAGAACACAGCTATTCTACCACAAAGGCTATCACAAAAAGTAATTGTTCAAGTGAAAATAAACAAAAACCATTGTACATTACAGCTAAGGATAGATTTAGCTGTAATTATGGTGGAAATAAAGGAGGGATGAGATAAGGAAAATCCTTGTGGGACAATCCGAAAAACTTGTAATGATGCCCGCTTGTATCGGATTCACGAAAAAATGTCGAGGGATGTCCATTAGCCGTACAAATGGCGATATTTTCGGGTAGTACAACTTGGCCGTTTTAAATACGGATTTCAGTTTACTATGAGATTTAATTGGAGTGGAAACTTTTTTTATCACCTGTTTTCGACGGAAAGAAGGTGATAATAAGAGTAGATGAAAATACTGGCCATTTTACTTTAAGACCTTCCTTGATCTCGGTGGTCTAATGGTCGCAAATTCGATTCCCGGGTCTGGCAAAGTGATAGTGACAGTGATAGTATTTTTCCATCAAGAATTTTATTGATATTGTGTTTTTCCATCAAGATTTTTTTTTCATCAATTTTTGCCATGAGTTTTGGATTTGCGCCTGGTTGTTGGCATAAGGCACCTTATTAAATAGGATCTAAAACATAATTGGTAATATGTGGAGGTACTAGGTACACCTCTGACTAACCTCACGGGGATTACACGCGTGATGTTATGTTACCACAGCATAATATGGTTACTACAAAAAACACCACACAAAACACCAGTCTACCAACAGTCCACCACAAATATCTCCCACACTATGTAACATAAGTACGGTAAATTTTTCTATAAGCCTTCGACGTAGTTTACGACTAGACTCCTTTGGACCATCTATTTCAAGGGTCCAGAAGGTCACTGTAATATACCAACGTAATTTGATTATTTATATGTATGGAGGAGGATGTTTCTGTTCTTGTTTTATGTGTAAGTTGACCCAGTAAACGTGTCAGCTGTGTACTGTTTTAAACCTGGAAAAGGCTGTATTTTGTGGCCTCTGTTGGTTTAAAGATCATCGAGGCGGAGCTCGTGGCTAAATAAAAACAGTCGGATCAATTTTCAGGATATGCCGCACTGTAAAGCACCTTAAACCGTTGGTCCAGGCTGTCTGTCGACAGTCGTTACAGGTATGTGGTGGCCCGAAACACTGACAACCAGTCCTTCCAAAGGGTTTCGTGTTTCGCAGTACTAACCGGGTTGTGGAGGTCAAATATGCAGTTACTCCATGTAAAATTCCGGTAATCAGCTGCATCCGGTTAGACTGGAGGCCGACCCCAACATAGTTAGGAAAAGGCTAGGCAGATGATGATAATGTTGGCTAAATATCATAATTAAAATTGGGTATTTAGCCAGGCATTTACCAAGATTGGGTTCAACTAATTTATAACCAACAGTTGGGTGTTTATTGATCCGGTTAGACCTATGATTTGTAAGTCAATTAGTGAACTTGTAATAGTAGATTGTATCATGAGGGAGCAGAAATATATTTTTACGGCGAAGGCGTTCTTTTGAATCCAGAGCGAAGTGAGGGATTCTAGAGTAGAATCCCGAACGTAGCGAGGGATTCTTTAGTAGAATCCTGAACGTAGCGAGGGATTCAAAGTACGTCGCCCGAGCCAAAAATATATTTTGCCCCGAGTGATACACTCTGCTTTTCATCACCCACTATGAGAAAACAGGCGCCTCGTATTCTATTGTAATATTATTATTTAATAAAACATAGAGTAACAATTAAATTGAAATTAAATGGTATCTAATAATAAAACAACTAAAAACTTATATTAACATTTCAGACATTTTTGCAATTATGACAATTTATTGTTATTCAGCTGGGGCGGCGCGACTATGGGCCGTCGTACCAGCCAGTCTTTATTCAAACAATATTTGCGTTCGATTTCTTTGGCGCTGAACACTAAGATGTTCCAAATTCAAAAAGTGCGCCACAATTATCTTTTCATCACACTTGCACGTAAACAGTGTCATAACATACAGGTTAACTTGGCCGTAATGCCCCATATAAAACCCTAGGGCGGTAAGTTTTTTTTTTTTAATTTTCATCACACTTGCACGTAAACAGTGTCATAACATACAGGTGAACTTGGCTGTAATGCCCCATATAAAACCCTAGGGCGGTAAGTAATTTTTTTTTTTTAATTTACAGCACAGCATGACAGTACACAGGTCATGCAAATTCAAGCAAGGAGTTTACACGCAATTGAAAAATTGTCTTAAAATGTTATCTAAACAGGAATTTCATTCAATCTCGCTACATGTTATTTAACTACTCAACTAATGTTCTAAAATCTAAATAATCGATAGTTTTTTGTATCCAAACGTCGATTTTTTTTTTATACTCCCTCATGGCTGTATACCTAGGTAAGTATTTGCCTTTAACGTTTCTGAAAAAAACATTTGTATAATCTGTGGTGTGAGCAAACAGCCCGCCATCCGCAAATCAGTTCACGTATTTCGTAATAATATGTGCTGTCTTGTCTATTTTCCTAATTATTAACTCGCAAATGTGATGAAAAACATTGTATGTTTCACGGGCGGTACGGGAATTACGAACCTCGACTCAGAAAGCCCTCAGTCTTCGACTTCGGGCTTCTACTAGAGCCTCGATCGTAATTCCTTACTTACCGCCCATAATACACAATATACGATTGCAGCGCACTTTTTGAAATAAAGAGGAATAAAAACTCATTACTGCCCGCTAAAAGTTTCTTATAGAAAACACTACCTTTGGGTGCACTTAAAGGCGAACCGAGTCGTCCTTTTCGAATAGGTGGGATGAAAACAAACTTCCTCTATAGAATAAACTACTAAATAGTTCTTGAGAGCCACAAAGCAGTTATAAAGTCTTTGGAGTACCATCACAATGATTAAGAAGATTATGATTTGTTAACGGATGATGTTTTAGACTATATTCCCATTGCTTTTACATAGGTATCTAACTAATCATTCATCATTCTCTTGCCGTTATTCCAATTTATTTGGGGTCGGCGCAGCATGTTTTCTTCTACTGCTTCTCTATTACTCGTCATCTCATCAGACACCTCCTGTCTTGCCATAACATCCTAACTGTAACTAATCTATCACTTTTTGAAGTGAAACTTCTTATGCGACTTCCAACAAGTTTAACGCTACCATGGAGGGGGAATATTTTCTAAAACTCCCTAAGAGATGGCAGTATTACAAGATTTGTGACTACGTAGTTCTACTAGGTACGCAAGATTACGTGCAAACAGTCATAAATTCGACCTAGCCTTCGCTCAATTTCATATTAACAAGAAAACAACAAAATATTATTTAGAAGCTCAATAAAATAACGAGAGTGAATGCGTGGCACTCGAACGCATGCGTGTAGTATTACGAAGTTTCACTTCTTCCACGCGGAGGGACTCCACGCACTATTTTTGTTATATTCGAGGACATATGTCCCAAAATACAATGTTTGAATCCCGTAGTAGCCAAAAGATTAGCAAAAAATACTTGCTAACTATGTAAGCATTGTGGATACAAAAAAGTCTATGTCCCACTCAGTTTTGCTCACCACCTTAAACAAAACTAGCGTGCATATATGCAAAACATTTCACCGATCATAGAGTAACTGTGCACTGAGGTGTAACATGAAATATATCCAGCAAACACGATCGCAGAAAATTTTGACAAAGAAAATAAATAATATTCGAGAGAATCGAACTTAGAGATAAAATATGGGATGTTATGATCGGGCAGGAGTGTGGATGACAGGAACTGATCTCAATAGATTTTTGACTTTATTGCTAAGGATCAGGGCGGAGACACCTCCATATAAAGGACCAAAGGAAGCCGGGATTAATAACGCCAAGGAAGAGATTCCGAGTAAGAAGGAATTAATTTATAAGCGTGGTGTCGTTATAAATGTGGGTATGTTAACTTAAACCTTTTGAACGCCAGAGCATAAACGGATGCGCGTGACCTTCACGACAAGCAACAAATTCGCCGCAAATACTTTCAAATGAAAATAGGGATCCACAACTTTTATTACTATTTATTATCATATATATATTTCTCATATATATTTTTATTACTATTTATTATAATATATATTTTTTGTATTTATTTCAGATTTATTTATTGTTACCAGTATTACTTTCTTACAAAATAAAATACTTATTACTTACATTTACTCGATATCTATTTATTGTCACCATTTATTTATAGAATATGTTTGAAACTGTTTTCTGTTTGTTACCTACCCCCTCAAGGTTCATTGGAACACCAGCGTCAGACAGCATCACCTGTCTGGCATGAATGCTGAAATGGACCTTTTTGGCGCAGCCTTGAGGCACACAGCACACTGTATATTCTCTTTTTTTAATATTATTATTGTGTGTGTGCGTGACTGACGTCAAATAAACATTTTTTCTTTCTTTCTTTCTTCCTTTACTACTTTTATTTACTATTTCTTGATAAAACATTTAATATTTATAAATGTTTTGAGTTATTTAGATAAACACACACAAAAGTAATGATTGAAATTGTTTATTTGTGTTTCGTGTTATAGTAAACCCCATTTTTTGTCACATATTAGTGTCGTTCGCGTACAGGGCATGCGCTTGCTTGTCACGTATATGTGACAGTGGCGTTCAAAAGGATAAGCTCAACAGAGTAGTTAGTTAGTTTTATCAGTATCAATATCCTTTTGAGGGTACCACAGATCCCTCTGTTCTGGTACAGTCAGCATCAAAAGTCGGTTAACACTTATAAATATTACACCAAGTATTGTGCTGGTCAGTGTGATCTGGGGGGTTACTATGACGCTTAAAACATTATTGTTCCATTCCTATTCCAGAGTGGGAAAGAGATGGAGCTAGACGACCTGTATAGCTCCGTCTCTTTTTCACTCTGGAATAAGAATGGAACAATAATGTTTTAAGACGTCATGGTACGCCACCTGATGTTATATTGTTTTGCGAATTTGTGTTACCATTGATGAAAATATTGTTATGTCTTTTACTCCAGTCTGTTAATATGGACCGTTTTAACACTAAGATGTCTTATAATTTTGGTTATGTAAAGCGACTTTTGCTGCTGACCGTACCACAACGAGGGAATAAATCGCAATTCAGTAAACAGAAATTAAATGACCATACAGAACATGGCTACATCCAGCCATAAAAGTTTCAAAATGGTGTCAAAAAAGACCCCACAACAATACAAATACTCTCGCAAACCCGTTTGTTTATTTAAATTATTCCAATAACACATTCTATTATCTTTGCGTACCTAACAAAAAACCAACGTGTCAAAATAAAATCCTGTGTAATGGAGCAAAAAAGTCGCGCCGTTCCCGTTCCTATACACTGATCCCACTTCACGGTACCGAATATAAATCACAACGGGAACAAACAAAAGACTATGTAAATGTATACTTTTCCAATTAAATCCCAGCCTTTTTAATTAAATGAATGCTTAAACCCTATCACGGATCATCGACTCAATGCTTTGCGCCTTTATCCGCCCTAATACCGATTGACATTTTTACAACACCGCTAACAATAAAAAAATATTTATTAATCCATTTTCAATCACACAGATTTTAGAACGGAATCTAAAGACAAAATCTGTATAGATTACTCCAGTGGAGAAGTTTTAATATGTGAAGAAGGACACAATAGGGAAAGTAGGCGAGCAGTTGGTTAAGACAAGGAAAAGATTTGGATAACTTTTGTATTGAGGGACGCTTTTGTGAAGAACTCTGCCTTAATCAAACGCCACTTAAGTGCCCTTGATATGAATTCCAATAATTAATTGGAGAATGATACAAATTGAGAAATTTCAAGTACGTATCAGTACGATAAAGGTTGCCACTTTTACGAAGTAAAAGAGTGAAGCCCGCATTTCTCCACATTTGATTCGCTCACTTTGTCGGATCCCCTATTTTTTAGCTTGAGGGTACAAAAGCATCTTAAAGAACTATAAATCAAACATTTAGGAACCTTAGTACCACCAATAAATCCGAGTCTAACAAACGCTCAAATTATTTTAGCCTTTCTAACCAAAATTCCTCAGTAAATCGAGCGAAAATGGCCGCGTTTTATCTAGATACAGTCGGCCAAATTTATCATGACGTGCGGACCCGATTTTTCGATAGAGACGAAAGTGGTTGAAGCGTTAAAGCGATTGCCTCATTCCCGGACTGGACTTTTCCAGTCCACTCGAAATTAACGAACACTTAAAAAGTCTGCCACACTCGAAAACTGTGAACATGTGCCTCGAACAACGCATTAATAATTGTTTATTGCAACCGAACGTGACGAGAATATGCGCGCCGAATTAAAAATCAGATGGAATTGCGAACGGTGAAATACGTTTTGCATCAGAATTTTCGCGTACGACTGTATTTTACGAAATATTTTACTGATGTTGCACCTCATTTATAGGTTCACGTACTTCAGCAGTAATCGGATTGTTAATTGCATTTTTGTTTATGTTCCTCTGATTCATGATACGGCCAGAAGTTATATGCATAAAGTGGAAAGCACATACTTCAGTGTTCGACTGTGTGTTACAAAATTTTCTGCTTCTAAACTTTATTCTAACATTTATGTCTGCTTGTGTCACTTATCTCATAATTCCAAGGAAGAATATGAGGAACAGCTGTTTATAATAAGGCTGACATCACGTGTATCTGTCATCTCCAACTCAACATGTTGTAAGTGTTCATACGTGAAGCCAGCATGCGGATTCCATGGAACTAATTACGTCAACCGACGTAACGGCCGTGATACGCAGTTTGTTTTCTGAATGGGTGTCGATTTAACTCCAGCAAGCGCGGCTAGCTTTAACCGCAGCTTGTTACTCTAACACTTGGCTCGGAAATAAAGCGTTGCAGCCGCTTTAGTCGCCACAGCGCATGCGTTGTTCATAACGGCCCCCGCTCCCCGCACGTCTCCCCCAGTCAGCTGACGCCCGCTGAAACGGTTTTAATAGCACGTATGTGTTGGACTATTGTGTGTATGTGTGCGTGGCTTACCCAGCAGTGAGCCAAAGCGGGCTTTGTCACACGTTAGCATGAATGAGAGAGAGCCACGATCAATATTTTGAGGTCTGCAAGCTCAGGAACTTATGAAATTTTTAGTAGTTTCATGATGCTTCGGTTTTGTCGTGTAATTAAATCTACTCGAGTCACGATTCCACAATTATTCCGGAGTCGCACAATTATTCTTTGAACTTTATGATTTAGTGCAAAAGTGATTAAAGAAGAAGTTTTCAGGATGCGGGAATAGCAATGAACGAATCAAGCACGTTTATGCAGTTGTGTTGTATGTTTAAGTGTGTCTTACCATATTTAACTTAGTAAGTTTAGGGACTAAATATTGACAAAATAAATACTACTTCATTACACATTTATCTAAATACCCAATAACTACTGAACACTTAGATGCAAACAACTGCATTTCATATAAAATGTAACAAAAAGGGTAAAAACAAACTCAAAACACCGCAGACAATGACATAACTACTACGATGACACACAAAGCAGAGAGAAACGAGCTAACAGTGAGAAAGTAATGAAGACAGACAGTCATCATGTAATGTGAAACATTTAAAGCAGAAATAAAAATACTTGAACCAAATCCAAAGTTTTAGGAGACTGTGCGAATGTGAATGCGTCTTTATTAAAAACAAAACAACAACAGCAAATGAAAAGACAGAAATGAAACAAAAGTGAATTTAATTTCGATGAATCTTTGCATTTTGGAGAGTGAGCTAAGCTCGTTTCGTTTGAATCGTTTCAATTAAGGCTATCGACAGTTGGATTCCATTTTAAAATACCAAAACTTTGGCGATTTTTAAATATTCTTTTACTTCCGATGAAAGCATCGTCCAGAATCAAATGGACTGTGATTTCATTTATTTTGCTTTTATCTTATTCAGAGAGACTTTTCAATGAAATCCAACATACCTTACTTACACGCATTTAATATATTTATCAGCCAATTGAGAACTGAAAATAACTTGGTAAATTAATTAATACAACAATCATTCCTATAGTGACACTTTTGTACCTTACGAGTCCCTCGACAAGAGGACAGACTCACCTGAAACTGAAGAAATTTATTATTAAACAATCTTGAAGAAAGCGACAAAAATAAGGAGATTTTAATATTTTTTGTTAGCATTATCTATGTAAGTAACGGTGATACAAATATGGTGTCAGTATTTTTTTAATATTTTCGTTTTCCAACTAGTTTCGAACTCAATTAAAGACATTGATTGTGAACATGCGAGGACATAGTTTGAGTGCGAAGCTAGTTGGAAAAACAGAATACTCATACAATCATAAACAATAACTAATATACACTCAGCATTATAAACTAAAGTTATATCGAAATGTAGTTATATCCTCAAATACAGCAGTAAATTGTACAAGTAAGGTTATTTGAACATTTCCGATACTTCTGTAAAGTTTGTTGATAGTTTTAGAGTTACCTTTAACTGTATTAATTTATTTCGTTTAGCAGGAACATTTATTAACATACGTATTGCAACAGGAGAAATAATATTATAGAAATGAAAAGTTAAATTGATTAAATAAACTGAAACGTATATAAATGGTACTTATATGATTTAAAATCTGGACTAATTAGTTCTTCTATTATGATCTTCATGTATAAAATAAACGGTTATAGAACCTACAGTTTTAATACTGTACACATACATAGTACATATCGCGTTTAAAAACCGTACGAAGAAAAAAAAAACTGTCAAACATTACAGATTCTCTAGACTTCCAATTGCTAGTCAAAAATTAAAGTAACAGTTCATTACAGCTTCGCAAATCTATCTCGGATACGTAATGCATTATTTTATTAAAGAGGGGTAGTACTAGAACCTCTCTCCATGTTATCAAATTGGAGTATTCGAACTCGCTACTGGAATATAGGGCAATAAGTCAACAAATGAATCCGCGATGATACATCGCCCTCTTCCACGCCAATATCGTCTCCATATAAGATTTCTTTCCTAGATTTATCACCCTCCATGCAAATAGACGCTTGATGGATATTGCGAGACGCAAACCCGGGGTTACCAATGTGTCGAAATTAATGTTTTTTTTCAACGTCGGGAGCGAGTGGTGCCACGAGATATTCTAGTCATATTTTTCATCGGAAGAAACTTGTAAATAATACTTGGAATACGTTTCTGGAGAAGACGCGACGTGGAATCGATCTTATTAGTGCTCGCGACTTTACTTATAATAAATAAGAAAGCTATTTGAAATAGATCTTTTGCTACCATATAAAACTTTTGAATTAATTTTGTGATAATTGAAAAAAAAACTCTACTCTACCATACCAATTTAATTGAATAAAACCCAACTAACATTAAACACAAATAAAACCTCTTCTCAGAGCTTAGGGACAAAAGAAATAAATATATGCATTAGGTCCGTGTAATCTAAGTTGAGTCCCGGTCACCAAGTGGTACCGAATTGGATTACCTCGGCATGTAGCATGGTCAGCGGCGGTATAATCAACTGGTCCCGATTAATCGGTATTATTGATTCGGTATTAATTGGCGCATCACTGAGGTTTGGCAATCACTGCACGCGATTCTGCAATCTGCTGCGGTCGGCAAAGTCAGACTTGCTAGGACCTCTGGTTCAACGATTTTGTGCCATTATTTGAATACAATATTGGTTTACCCATCTTAATTCCATTGTGTTGAGATATCACTATGGTTTTGTTTACCTGTTTTTTGGATGTGTGGCAATAATAAAATATTTTGAGTCGGGAGTTGAATTTAGGTAACAATTCGTTTTCATTGTTATTTGATAATCTGTGGGAAGATCTCGATCCTTGATTATTTAAAGAAGTTTTAAGGATAATAAAGAACACCTCACGATTTTGATTTTATTAACTTAATGAAGTTATAACTCCGGATTTAAAACTATATTTTTCCTGGTACTTATATTACGAAGCTTGAAACTAAGTGATGTAATCTAATTAGCCACTGCTATTTTCGTTTCATTTCAAAACAAGTTAACAGCATTAACCATATATCTGTGACCGTAGTTAGATGTTATTACTAAGGCTACTATTTCACGTGGCCCCGGATTGTTTCCAGCCAAACGCTCATATGGTAGTGTTATTACTAATTTAACGGGAACAATTTCGACCCCCGAGATCTCCATTAAGCGAAACGAGATTCGAGGAGCATTGGTTGCAGCTAATAATTTATGTGGTTTGAATCCCATGAATTTGGTTTCTATATTTGGATTTCTGTATTGAACCAGTTGGATTTAATTATTCAAGCATTGCAATACTATTGCGAGTTGCTTTAAACGTAAAATCATGTTGTATACGAATGTGTTTTAGGAGAGGATTATCTAAAGAAAAGAAACTGAAGAATTCTGTCGCTTACACTTAAAAAATTCATCACATTCCCACAATTTCTGGAAGCAATTGAATGAAAGACAAGAAAAGAAAATAAAAGAATCAATGAAAACCATTTGATGTTCGTTTAAAATAGACGCGAATATCGCTGAGTTAACTTAGCGATGTTACAAGACAAACGCTAGGCCGTTCGTTATATTTCTTTGGGCACATTAATTGCGGCTTCTGATTCTATAACAGTACTTTTTATTTCCTCATGTTTTCGAAAGCAATTTATTTAAGTCGGTTGACTACGAATTTTACTCACAAATCTGAAGTGGGAGGGTTGTAGAGCAAACGAAGTTGCTTGCTTATGTATGGATTTAGGTATCTATTCTTTGTACCGTATTTGTTAGTGGTGGTTACTGTTTATAGGGGGTGAAATGGACCTTAATTGTTTCTTAATTTGCATCCGTATTTTGCTTTTTGGTCTGTTTAAATTTAGCATGACTTTAAATTCTAATGAAGCTTTTTTGCTTGTGGGTTTTTGTATGTTAAGTAAATATGTGTAAAGAAGCGATATTCCTTGTTATATCTAGGGACATACTAAGTATCATTATTAAACTAAAATTGTAAATGTACATATAATAAAAATCACATTTTGGGAAAAAAAATGCAAAAACATTGTTACTCACTAGGGCCTAAAAATAAGTAATATTATATTTATATATATAAACCAGATTTGCCTAAATTGGTTACTCCGCATATCTTTGGTGAAAATCTTATTAAACATAATTTAAAAGTAAAGTGCTTTATGCTAAGTAACTTCACGAAATATAAAGATAAGTATTTCAGCTCTATTGGATTAACATTTTTATCTTAGTATGATCAGAGTAAAGCCGAAAAATATGTTATTATTTTAAGGACAGAATTTTCGTTTTACGATTTGCCAAGAATATTTTTTAGGCTTTTTAAAGCAGAACTTATAAAAATATGTAAAAATAAATTTTCGTTTAAAAAAAGTTCTTTATAACCGACTTCAAAAAAACAAGCAGGTTCTTAATTCGGTTATATTATTTTATTGTTTAAAAAATATATCCATGGTGTCCCATACCGCGTTTAATTAATAAATACACTTGTCATGACCAAACTAGGGTATTCACCCCTATCTGTCCAAAAAGGGGACATACCGATTACAAAATTGAATGTCATTATCAGAAACCACTAGACTGCTGGCACTCGATCCATTCCACTTGATTGGCTCATATGTGTCGATAGCCAATAACAATTGATTAAGTGAACCAATAGTAGGTCGCCATCTGTCGCCGCTTTTGTTATTTTCGATGACGTCACACTTTGCTTTGAATATAGAATGTTACTGTTCTTCCATAGTTAATTTACAACTGGCATCACCGTCCAAATGACAGTGATCTTTAATCTTATTAACATAAAGATGTTTTTCGATTGCTGCCACTGAAAAATCTGTCAAATGACAGTGATCTTTATAAACATTTAAATAAGGTTCTTGTTGGTCTGCCACTGGAATAAGTAAACTTACTATGAAGGGACTATACTTGAAAGTCTCTAGCGATATTGTGGCCAAATGTTGGATCAAAGTGCAAATCATTGGTGGAACATTCGTCATGGCGGGAATTATTGTCAGTTTGAGAACTTGTTACGTAAAACGATTTTGATTGATGATTGTGAGTGAGAGAAAACTGCTAGCTTGAGTAGAATAGAAGATTCTTTCATAGAATATCTAAGTAAGTAGATATCACAACATCACGCTTGTAATCCCTGAAGGGTTAGGCAGTGGCACCTCAACACCCACATTTCGCCAGTTGTGTTAAAGTCCTATGTAATAAGGGGCGAGCCTATTGTCATCACCCGGGCACATTTCAGAACTCCGTGAAAAATTCCTGATGGAACAACCCAATAACACTTTTGCCCGACCCGGGAATCGAACCCAAGACATCTTGTTCAGCAGTCACGCTTGCGGCCACTAGACCAACAAGGGAGTCGCTAAGTAAGTAGAAATTCAAATTCATTTATTTTGAGAACACAGGGTAGGCACATACAGTAGATGTTATAATAAATAGGATCCGAGCTGTGTCCCGCAAAACAGAATACAAAATTTCCAGTTTTTCTTATAAACATTTTAGATAATCAAAATTAGGTACAATAAACACAAGCATAAATTATGTCCAATTAAGATAAAATTGATAAGATGTCAAGTAAATTAAAGTAAAAAAAACGAATAAAATAATAAAGTCACTAATTGAATAATACAATAATCTAAATTAACAAAATCATTAGTATGTCATAAAAAAGTAATAAAATCAGATTCGATTTAATTAAATAGGAATTAAAATTAAAATTTGTCATTTAAGTATTCCTCAACAGAATAATACACCTTGTTATTTAACAATTTGAACAGATTTCTTTTAAATTCATTAACATATTATAATATATAAACATATAAATATAATATATAAACATATATTATACAAAATTGTCGAGAAAAAAAGGTTCGTAAAAGAAGCAATTTCTATTATTAATCAAAGAAAGTGCAGCTAAAACGGGACAAGACTGTAGCTGTAAACAAACAAACAACCCCTCAATAGTTCCCGTCTCACTATACAGCATCTGTATCAAATACCCAAGCTGATCTGTAGCTAATCCACGGATTTCTAATGCAAATACATTCATCAGTGCTAAACTGCTAATGCATAGGAAGTAATCAGTCTGCGAAGCCGTCATGGCCGCCGACATATAAATCAAACTGGCTTAAACCGGTTTTAGGGTGATGATTATAAATAATACTATTGATGATTATAGCAGAAAAGCAATGAAGGCGTTTCAATTTTAGTTATTAGACTATTAGCGTTAAATAAAATAAAATAAACAATAAAATAAAATTTGTGGAAGTTTTCCCGAAATATTTTAATTTCCTAAATCAATTTAAATTTTATTAAATCGAAGGACCGAAAAATGAAATTATTTTAAAAGGAAAAGAAATGATTGACAGATACGTAATATTTTAAGTGATTTATATTTTATTACTTTATTATTTATATTATGCATTGTTTTTTTTTAATATTTTTGTTATTAGAGTTCGTTCCTGTTCCTATAAACTTATTTTTATATGAATTGCATGATAAACATAATCGTATCTTTAATAACCACTACGTTGTACAAGTTTGTATGAAACAAAGAGACAAGACTTTTATATTTATTTTATTATTGACGGCAGACAGTTAATTTATAAATCTAAGTGCACTTGTTCTGAGATTGGTCGTCTCTGCAAGTTATTGTCTTTTTAATTTATTCTCGGGTCGTTATTTGCAGATATTTTAACTAAGAAGACTTAGTTTTAATTGCCAAGTTCGGATGGTGGAGTAAATTTTTAATTCAGTTCAGTTATCAAAGAGACTTTGTCTGTTTGTGAGATTTATTGGTGACTTTTACTACTTTTATTTTATCTTCTTTTAATCAGAGTTGCCTTGAAGCAGTGTTTAAGTTATAGGGTTTACTTTGGGCCTAGATTAAATAACATTCTAGGAGCAACTATGATAATGGGAAAGCCCAAGTTGTATCGGTTTGACATAAGATACCGAAAAGCTTAACAAAATCATAACATATCGTCATGAATTGTAATTTAGGTTAGGCATAGGTGTACAGTCACGCCTAATAATATGTATACACGCAGCAACTTTTAAAAGTGATTTTCTCCTACTGTATTGATTAAGGTTTTACGTTTTGACGAACATGGAATTTTGGAAGCCATACTATTACGAAATTTTAATAGGTCTTATCTCAACGTATAGGTAAACCGTAATTTCACGAGCAAATCACTTTTTAGTTTTGCTAAGTGTATACATATTATGCTTGGAGTTTCCTTGCGTGATCGAATCAGAAATGAATAAATGAACCATCCGCAAGAGAACCAAGGTTACCGACGTAGCCCAAAGAATTACCATACTTAAGTGTTAGTGGGCAGATCACATTGCTCGCAAAACGGATGGGCGATGAGGCCGAAAAGTTCTGGAATGACGACTGCGAACCGAAAGACGAAGCGTTGGAAGGCCTCCCACTAGGTGGACCGATGACCTGGTGAAGGTTGCGGGGATCCGCTGGATGCGAGGCGCACGGGACCGGTCAATATGGCGTCACTTGGGGTAGGCCTGACGTGACTGTACCTAACAGTGCACCCTCATTTCTCCAGTTATGTTTATGTCCTAGGAAACGAAGCCACGCCCTCACGCTCAGGCAGGAGCTTATGTCAATCCTGCAGAAAGTCGGTGTAGAACTACAAAACGCTTTTAATGTGATTGTCACTTTTCTAGACCCCTTTTAACCGTTAAAGAAATTTATATAAACAATCAATACCTCGAAACATACTCAACATTAGATACCCCAAGTAAGCTATACGTTTCAAATTCATTTCTTAAATGGTTATATTTCCATTCCACTCGGGTTTTGTTACCTATATCCTCTACTTCGCTACATTACCATGCGCCGTACTCTTTTAGCCCCAACTTACCCTAAGTGGAACGCGGATGATGAGGGTTCAAGATAACACTTTATGGACGACACAAGCTTTTAAAAAAATATTAAAAACATTTAGCGTGAATAGAGAAAAGTTATAAATATGAAAAACAATATAATTTATGACCGAGTGAATGGGTAATCGTGAACCCGATCTCGGTCGTTCCACATTTTTGGAGAACAATTTTGTCGACTGAAGAATTTAGGGAAAATGCTTAATTTAGTTCGTTCTTGAATGGGTGAGTTGGGGCACTTCGGAACACGTCGATGCCATCATAATGAGCAATTAATGTATTTAAAAAAATGTTATGTAAATGTAATATAAATATAAATGTTATAAATATCCTACCATAATTCTGTTTGTTTACAGTCATTGTGATTTCAATATCCAGATTTATCGAAATGTTTTCTATTTGCGGAAAGGATAATGGGATTGAGTTCGAATAGAAAGAGAATATATCTTCTGATTGTGATTCTAATAAAGTTATGTTACATCTTATGAAGAGGAATCTTTTATCCATTGATAATATTACTTTATTTTCTTAAGAGAAGTTTCTTTGATGTCCGTCGCTATTTCATGTTTTATGTATCATAGGATACAGCTCTTCAGAATAAGATTTTTTTATTTTACAAACTAGTTTCATAATAAAAATAATATAATACTTATAATGTATAAATATTAAAAGCACCTAATCTCAGAGTAGGTAGCAAGAACCATTTATGTACTTCTGAAGGACTCGTTTACATGTATTTAAGCCCGAAAGTCGAAGCGCTCTTAATGTAAGAGGGCACCAATTTGGCAATATTTCAGAACAAATAATACTAATGATTTCGGTAGACCTCTTAACGGAAAGTTGAGATTATTTAGATTTACTTCGAATCCACGTTGTTTATTCAGTTCGCAATTGTCCACCAAGAGGGAATAAATCATACTCTTATGTCATCGAAATAATGACTCCCAAACACGTACCCCGTTCTTTAATTAAAGTCAAAAGATTTACAAACATAATAAGAAATTCAGATTAGTCCGACAATAAGGTCGTGATTATTTGACAGCAAAAGCATTTCGCTGAATTATTTGGCTTTTGGGAGCGTTAAATATTTCAACAATCAGTCGCGCCGCGTTCCTCTAAGTGCGAGAGCTAACTTCCATCGGGCAATTAACGGCATTTGCAATTCCAAATTCTCCATCGTTAGCGACGGAAAAAATTGCCGGCGAAAAAATTAAGGAGTTGCGAAAAAATAAACACAAACCAACTGGCGAATAAGATAACACAAAACTCTTGCCGTACATTAATTAAACAATGAAAAATAACTCCAAGTTTGTAAATGAGTGACTCGCAAACGTGATTTTAAAGAGAAAAAATTATACAATCATCTTTAAATTCTCAAATACACCGTCTAATTAGGTTTATTCTTAACCGAGAACTCTTTTACTTATAATTACTTGTGTATTTACGAAGTTTTATCTTTGGGAGTTACGCAAATTCGAAAACTAAATTAGTCTTCAAATCCTTTTGTGAAATCTTTTGTGGAGCGATGTAATACCTGTAACAAAAGAAAAATTACATTATTTTTTGCCACTTATTTTTGAAATAGAAAACATTTCTTCTTATTCGTTGGTATAATACAGAGATAAGCAAGTGCGAATAAATTTCTATCATCTTTAAAATAGCCTGTCGGTGTGCAATCCCATCTCGTTGGAAATATGGCGACCACATTTTTTGTTCTGTAAACCGATCCAAATATTTCTCATAACATCGGCTGCAATGCGGTATCCGACAAGAGCTGAGGGTACAAGACGGAGCAAGAGGGAGAGATTGAACGGGGAATATTTCCCTCTATGGAAAACTCCGATTGAAAATAATCGGCCCCTCTGCTTCGTCTGGTGACTTTTTCGCTGAATATTTGGAGAAAAAAATAATCTGTTGGGTTGATGCCAAATGAAGTGGTCGCGTATTTAGAAAGCAATTTTTACTCTTTTATTGGAAATTGAGTTTTTACATTGGGGTGGTTTTCTGTAGATCATGGTGTTTATATTGAAGTAGGTAGCGATATAAATGTTTTCGATTTAAAACTGTTCCATTATTCGTACACAAAAAAAAGAGAAAATGAAATAACTTCAGTTTCAGTTAATGGACATTAAGTTTTATTGTTTGACTGTGGACTATTTTCGGACACATGATCGTTTTAGTTTCTTGTAAAAGTAAAATAAACAAAAACTGTTTGTTTACACTACGAGTATGTTGTTTGCAAACTCGCCGTTTGAGAAAACAACGCACTCTATCTAAGTAAGTAGGTACGGTACAAGTTTTTCCTTTCCACATAATCATGTATATTGTCAAGATTGACTTTGTGCATAGTTATTTATTTTATATTTTTTTCCTTATAGTACTTGTTTTTTTTACACAATATTGTCACAATTTGTCGTAGTAATTTATTTGGTTCCTGGAGGGTCTACTAATATCTACTGGATATTTAATATACTGGTCATTTTCATATTAATTTTTATAAGTTTAATGCAGCACAAAACCTCAAGTTTCGTATTTCGTTGACTGAAAAAAGAAGAGTGTAAGAAAAAATATTTTCAAGTAGGACAAACAGGTGGGTAGTCTACCAAAGTTTTTCTGATGACCTTTGTCTAAGAGGTATCTAATTCATCTATCTTTTACCAACGACAATGGCTAACCATTTAAATACGTAGTAGAGAAAAAACAAAACGACAAAAAAATTACACCCGAAATGCTAAAGCCCTTGTTCCATTAAAATAACCCAGGGTATAAAATAAATGTCTTTAAAAAAGCTTGCGGAAGTTATAAGTAGTAGAACCGAGTACCTTTTAGCGAGACGTCACTTATACGGGCGGAGCTTGGCTCTCCTTAAGTGCCGGGTAACCCGATATGCAAGGAATTTGCCGCGCTTCCCCTTTGTAAAACGTAGTAATGAAGAAAATGTTGATGAACAATTTTTCTTTGTTATGGTTTCTTATGAAGGTATATGGAGTTGGTATATTAGATTTTGCTGAGAAAGTCTTCAGAATCTTTATGTTAATACATTCGAAAGACACGATGATGCTTAGTTTATTTAATGACTGGCTTCGTCACTTAACATTAGTATTTTTTTCTTTTTGAATCCTCAAATTCTGTGAAACTCTAGCAGTTATGAAGTGTTTTTTATCTACTGATTCAGGGTCTGATAAAATTAATAGTCTGGTAAGTTAAATGTCGACGTATTTTTTTTATTAATTAAGTCAGGGTAGAGAGGTAATGATTTAATACCCAAATGTGTATAGGGAGTAACGCAATCAAGTAAAACATAATTAAAATGAACAAAAACACCAATTCTACCTAACGACCGTCATTGTAGCACTACATTTGAAATAAACATTAACAAACCGGACATTTATGGCAGTTACTTCTAAAATTACAATTACGCCCATACAATGTTCCCCGACCTCCCCTGTAATTTGGTTAAAAATATTCATTAAAAATATGAATGCCGTGTATTCTAACGTCAACCTTTCCCCTTTGTTATAAGAATCAAAGTTATTGAACCTTTCTTTTATGAAATCAGCTGACATTTTACATGCAACCAAATATGATTTTGAGTGCATTGTGTTAAGGATGATTTTAACTTGCACGTTGCATATAGTTAGCGATCAAATAAAGTGAGCATTAGCAGATTATGCCCCCGTACTGGATTAATAGTCGAATGTCGTGATGTAAATAAATTTAAAGGCCAGTGTTTTTAATTCCCACATCTGTCGCACTTGTCGGCTTTATGGCACAATGGGGTTATTACACCCTAATAAGGTCATTGGGGGACGGTTTGAATAGCCGTGTAAAGTCGAATATGTAGTCTATTTTTAATAATTTATGGCTTTTGTTGCCAATTGTTCTAGTTGAGTAAGTAGCTGAAATATTAGAAAATATTCCCCCTCCATGGTAGCGTTAAACTTGTTGGAAGTCGCATAAGAAGTTTCACTTCAATAAATGAATGAACTACTTATGATGGAAATTGTCAAAATGTGTGTTAAGTTGTGGCCACCTGTGTTAACGAAAGTATCATAAGATCACGCCTGTAGTCCCGAAATGATAGGCAGAGGTGTACCTAATAGAACACTTACATTTCACCCATTATGTTTTTAAGTCTCATGTAGTAGGGGGCGAACTTATTACCATCAACCGGGCCCAAGTCCAGACACCATGGCTGCTACTGAGAAATTACTGATGGAAAACCCAATTACAATTTGCCTGACCTGGGAATCGAACCCACAACGTTATGCTCAGCAGTCGCGCTTGTGACCACTAGATCCACGAGGCAGAAAAAAAATTAGTGCGTGGAGTCCCTCCGCGCGGAAGAAGTGAAACTTCGTAATACTACACGCATGCGTTCGAGTGCCACGCATTCACTCTCGTTATTTTATTGAGCTTCTAAATAATATTTTGTTGTTGTATTATTTTCATTACATAAGTTTATCGAGGTTATTCTACTCATGGAAATTGAGCGAAGGCCGATCACACCGAAGAGTCGAATGCATGACTGTTTGCACGCCATTTTGCGTACCTAGTAGAACTACGTAGTCACAAATCTTGTAATACTGCCATCTCTTAGTGAGTTTTAGAAAATATTCCTCCTTCATGGTAGCGTTAAACTTGTTGGAAGTCGCATAAGAAGTTTCACTTCAAAAATGACGACAAAACAACAAATGGCGAAAGTGTACTCTAATTTTACATGACTTTTGATGACATGGCGTTATGTACACTGCTACAAGGATATTCTGGCTTGAGTGATAGTAGAGGGTTTTTAAATAAATAAAATAAAAAATAAATTGTGTTTTATTTCAGGCAAAATACCGATATACAACAATTAAAATAGGAGGTAGAAACAGTAAAGAAATCATTTAAAATCATATTGGGAATTGAAAAATAAATAAAATCATTAAAAACATTAAAATCAACAGAAACATTGTTCTTGGTAAACATTTGTGACAATGTAACAGGGCAATGGAATTAAACTAGTTCTAAGCAAATTAACTTTGTTAAGCCACTATGTATCTGTATTGAACGTGACGTTGATGACTTTGAATAGAATCTAGATAAAGATGGATCTTAGTTTATAAACAAAAACGTCGATAAAGTTAATTAATTTTATATTATATAAACTAGACACGTAACTGAAAGGTCTACTCTCTAGTCATACATAATTCAACAACAATTATTGAACAGGGAACATTTATTGATTTGGAGTTCTTGTTGTGAAATGCTTTAAGTAGTTGCCCATTAAATTTTTGGCTGAGATTATTTTGTATGACAGTCAATGACAAGTATTCTTTGCAACCACTTCTTCGACAACCTAAAACCATTGTATTGTGTCAAGTTGTGTTCTTTTTTCTTTAATGTTTTTGTGCGTACTTAATCTTACCACTGTATTTTAGTTAGGTTTAATTCTTTTTGTTTTATTTGACACGATTTGTGAAAACTTGTAATTGGACACATTGCTGTTATTAACGAAACTATTGTGTCTGCCTAGCTGTAAGTTTACCAAAAATAATAATAAAATAAAATGCAGAGCTACAAGAATGTTTTGGGTAAGTATAGGATGACATTGCAAGACGGGCGTTGTTGGGAAACATGTGCGAAATTGCAATGAAAATTCAAGATCCTGAGGCGTTATTTCTAGTTTTGGCCACGCACAAAAGATCCTTAATTACACAACATGTAACTTAATTAACGCACATCCTGAAAATAGTTTGTTCAGAATCGTTTACTGAATCGATTTCTAACATTTTTAATATAGGTAATTTTTTATCCCAAAAATAATTAAAACTACGGAAATTATTGTCATATTAACCCCGTACAGTCAAAACAAATAGAAATGGACGTAGTTTCGTTATGTTGTGTCGAGCGGCGCGATAACTGCTTGTGCGAATGTGTGCGTTGCGTGCGTGGTAGTATATGACCGCGGTTGCTGTTTTCTACTCCTAGAGTGATCATACCTTCGGTGGTGGTTGCGGGGTCTCGATCTTGAACGGTCTTAGATGGTGTGTCTATAGCTACGAACCCAATCTTAACAATGAGGTCAAGCTTTTTTGAAATGTAAACGTTCTCCAAGAATTGGTATAACTAATTTAATAAATAACAATGCATATATATGTTAAATTAAAAATTCAGTGTATGCATTATGATTATAAAATAATATTCTAATTGGGGTGTTTGAGGGTGTGCGTTAATTACGTTACGGTGCAGCGCAGACGGCACACTTTTTGTGCGATCGAGTCTGCGGCGCACAAAAAGTCTGCATGGCGCGCAAAAAGTCGGTCGCGGATTTTTCACAGACTCAACGCACACGACGTACATCTTCGATCATTCTGTCGGCAGAGCTGTAGGGACGTAGACGCTATGGAAATTGTGCAGAGATCGCGAAGTATTATTTTGTACATGAAAAAGAAGAAGAAATAGAGAATTTTGGGTACATCCTATACTTTCGGAAAGATTACTGAAGGGACAGTTCCATACTAAACATTCAATTCTAAAACAACATCCGGTTTTTTTTTCAAATTTTTTACAATGTCTGAGTACTACATTTGATGAGTTGCTACTTATTTTTCTTTTTAAATGTCTATCATGATATTCTGCCTTAGAAGTATCATAAATTGCTGGTCTGTTTTGTATTTCTTGAATTAACATAGTTACATCGACCTCTGGCGCCATGATAATAGATCGCGTGCGTTACGTCCACCCCTAGCAAATGCAGATGCGCCGTCTGCGTTAGCACGCGTTGAAGCAAACGTTCAATTTTTTTCACACACTTTTTGTGCGGAGAGGCGCGCCGCGGCGCGGTGCGGTCTGCCCGAATTACACGGATTTTTTGTGCGCCGGACTTTTTGCGCGTCGTGTGCGTTACTGCATATAATTGCATAGGTTCTATTTTCACAGGCTAAAAAGTGCTTCACGGATAGTCTGTCGTCTGCACAGGGCCTATATGTTGTATAAAAATACGGCATATAATTTTGTACAACAATGGCTCCTATCTCGAAACGGATAGGAGCAGGAAAAGTGAGATTCCGTGCTGCTGGATGAGGTTCAACCCTAAGCCTAATCAACCCTAACCTTGCACTATACTATGTTTCTATAAAAAATACAAAGACATAGTTAGTATTAATTCAAATAAATCTTTTATAAACCTGCTATATACTGTGCTTTAGTTAACTAGGCCCTATTACTTTAAATATAACTCAATTCCATTTTTACTTGCATTTATCTTCACCATCCAATCACGTTCACATCATAATTTCCGCAATCAACGGAAATCATAACAATTTTTGATACTCATCTGCGTCACGAGCGAATCGAATGTGTCAATTCCATGACATCATTATTGCTTATCACAGGGCGATGCGACACTGTCGAGCTGCATTGATTAATATTCGACATCCCTCCCGAACGTGGATGAAATGTTTGAAAAGTACTAATTGACATTTGCGTAATAATTATCATCATTAACATCATCTGTAGCCTGAATTCATCCAGTGCTGGGTATAGGGCTGTCTTTTCTTATGCCAATACCATGTTCCTATGCCTCATCTAGGTTTTTCCCTGGATGGCTATACTGAATTCTTTTTTTTAGGGTTCCGTACCCAAAGGGTCAAACGGTACATTATTACTGAGACTTCGCTGTCCGTCTGTCACCAGGCTGTATCTTATGAACCGTGATAGTTAGCCAGTTAAAATTTCTACAGATTCTGTATTTCTGTTGATGCTATAACAACAAATACAAAAAAACAGAATAAAATAAAGATTTAAGGGGGCTTCCATACAAAAAAGTGATTTTTTTGCTCGTTTTTATAAATAATGGCACTCTAAGTTAAGACTAAGACCATGGGTCTATGGGCGAAGACTCCATATGTGAATACGTAGTAGTTACCCACACAACCACAGATTCCACAACCTCAGTTATTACACTCAGCGGCATCAGCCAACGAATGTCATCAGACCATTCCATCGTACCTATCGGTATAAGGCAAGCAGACATAGGACCCACGATATAAGTCGATCGCGGCCGCCGATCGAGCACAGCAACTATGGACACATCGACAGGTAATTCTTCCTAAAGACAGTTTTCAGGTGAGTTTTACTTTTGACACGATCGATTATTCCTTCAGGTAAGCCCATGGAGTTTTTGGATGCTACTCGGTCAGCTCTAGGTCATCTTTACTCCCCCTGTTTGCGCTGTTTTTATTTAGCCACGAGATCCTCGAAAAAAAAAGTTAGTAGACACATAATTTAACTATATTCTTTAGCTTTTGTATGGTGCACAGAATTTTCGTACAATCCATTTTAGCAACAAAAATAATCCTCCCACAAAAGCACTACTAAAATGTTTCCCTCTAACTCCGAAACCTTTTGTTAGAATTCAAAAACTAATTCACATAGAGAGGAAAACATTAAATTCGTTCAATGCAGCCGCTCTTTCCGCTGGTGTGAGTCAAAAGACTGCATTGCGCTGAGCGAACACTAATTCAATAATAACCTCGTTCTACACGGTTCTAAAAACCGTATTTTCATGATTTTTAGACCAGCTTTCAAGTCTTTATGATCTAATTAACTGATCACAGCAAATTAGCTTTGTGTTTGAGCAAATTATTAGCTCACTAGCAACCTGGCCCCTGCTTCGTATGTTTTTTAAGGCTTGAGAGAACATCGAGATTTCTTTATTTTATGTTTTTATATCTTTAATTTTTTAAAGTTTAAATCACTGTTTTATGGATAAAACTGTTCGGCATAAATACACCAAATGAAGCCACAAAAATATCCGTTGTATGCGAGTAGTTAAGAGGACACCCTGTTCACACGAACAGACAAGAGAAAGTACTATATTAACTAAATTCATAAAAAGGATGAGGTCCTCAATATATACAATGACGACATTTTATTTCTCGTATTTTTCTTAGCAAGCTATTTCATTTGATACTTTTGAATGCATAAAAACCGGCCAAGTTCGAGTCGGACTCGCGCACGAAGGGTTCCGTACCATTATTTATAAAAAACGAGCAAAAAAATATCTTTTTTGTATAGGAGCCCCCTTAAATATTTATTTTATTCTTTTTTTAGTATTTGTTGTTATAGCAGCATGAGCAACAGGGCTAACTATCACGGTTCATGAGATATAGCCTGGTGACAGACGGACGGACGGACGGATGGACAGCGAAGTCTCAGTAATAGGGTCCCGTTTGACCCTTTGGGTACGGAACCCTAAAAAACTATACCGCTGTCTTTGGGAGTTCGCTATGTTGGATTTAGAATGACATCACTTAGCTAACTATTAATTTTCATCCAAACTAAACAAGTATGTGAACATTCAGCTCGATAGGAAACCGGGAAGTGGGTCAACTTTAACTTCTATTTTTTTTACATAGTAAGTTAGTTACAAGTGAAGCTAATAAAAGCGTGTTAAAAGTATGACGTCTATTCACGTCATCTAAAAAAAGCACGACGTATATAAGAGTCGTATCAAAAACGCGTCACGGTTTTTTGAGTCTTTGTATTGTAATTAGGAGATGGGATGCGCTCAGAGTGTCGCGTCCTCTGTTTTTTTACAAAAAGAGGGGATTGTCACGTGTTCATGCTACGTCACGTCGTGTCACGTCAGAATAAGGCCGCGGTATACGCTGTCGTGTCAGAATAAGGCCGTATTTGTGTGTTTTTCGAAGTAATATAGCCGCACGAGTATCATACTAATAATGTAAGGAGGAAAATGTTTGTTATTGGTAGGTGAGACTTCTAAAATATAGCTTTTTTCTACAGAGTCGCTGCAAGGACAATGCTTAGTTTTTCTTTTTCTATGGGGCAAAGGCTGCTTCAAAGAGAAGGGATGATCACTTAGCCTGCACTGGAGCATTCAGTTAATTATGGTCATAATCAGCGCTATTATAATGCTTTTCTAAAATCTAGCTGTGGAGGGCCAAAAGGTAGATTTGAATATTTTTTCGTGTTCCTTATGATCAAACGGAATTACCAGAACTATTTAGGATAGAAAATCGAAAAAGACGCTCCACCATAATACGGGACAAGGGCAGGAAGATGGCCCTGTTTTACACTGCATTAATTATGGTAAGAAAATACCCAGGGTCTTAATGTTTTCCTGCACGGAAAACTTGTAGATTCTAGATTTAGCATCCCAAGTTTTCACCTTCGTACATAGAAGCAGTATTTTGTAACCCGGAACGTTTCACAAGTCAAACAATTTTTGCCACATTTTTGCAGTACCTTGTTCGAATTGTTGAGTTATTTTCCGACATTTTTGCATCCTCATGTGGCTGACGTTTACTAGATATAACTATTTTCGGCTAGCCAAAATAGCATCCATTCGATGTTAGCCTGTGCAAAACACAAATAACTAATGAGGGCATTATCAGGAGGACATAATGGTTGAAATAACGCGATAATGTTGGTATAGCAGAGACGTACGCTAAATGGAGTTGGCACAACGCCTGCCGCTTGTATAAATACCTATTATTATTTAAATGTAGAAGAAATAACCGTTATTTGGAAATAACTGTTATTTCTAAACGCGTTTTATTGGAGCTTAATGTTTTTGTTAGGCTCCTTGGCTATCCAAGCGTTAAGTTCTTAAAGGCTGATGTTTCTGAATGTTTCAATGGCGTCGTGTTTGTGATGCCAAGTTGGTGGTTTCTTAAGAGATTTTGATTTGAGTTGGTAAAATACTCAAACGTCTGTGAGATATTTCACTCTGTAGGTAAATTATTCACGGTTTACAAAATAAAAATTAAACCATTTACTAACAATACCACAGTCCATACTGAAAAGATTAATAAGAAATGTTAATCCGTCTTGACTTTCCTTGAATACGACCTAAAGGAAAACGGTACTCCTTGAAAGTACTCCGTTCTGTGAAATTCAACGAACATTCTCGTTCCAGCTTAAATCCAAGTGAAGGGTACCTACATAGGCGAGATTCCAAGCAATTCGCGCCACGTCCCGAAGTCTGCAACTCAGCGTGAAGAATAAGACATGTTAATAGTAAATACGGGACCATTAGGGACGCTGCGCACGAATTTGCATGAAGATTAACGAGTTCAAGCCCGGCTTTTGGGACTGCATACTGCAACGCCACGTACAAAGCCTTTGTCGAAACAACACAACCAAATATAACCTCTAACTTCATAATTCTACAGTCGTTAATCGCGTAAACGATCACGATATTTTAGTAACTTTATTAGTGTGACCCAGTTCACGTTTCCAGTTATTTAATGTAGTTTAATGATCCGTTTCGATGCTTTTGAGTAACTAATTACCAATTATTAAGTCTTAATCAGCAGGTATGAGAGGTTATGTCGGATAATTGGATAATGGAATGTCCGTGGTTTTATGATTACAGTAATTAATTTGTTTTAATTAAGTTTTATAAAAGTTAATGCTTGCGTTTATACGATATCATTTAAATGTTATTTATTACTGAAATTATTGTTTATTAGCTGTGTCGATGTTGATAAGTAGATTGAGTAATCTATTGAGCAATTTGGATTCGGATAGTTTCATTATTTCATGAATTTATTAGTACATTTTGTGTTACTGCAGTGACACTTAAAAATCAAAATCAAATTTCATTCAAATTAAACGAACACCCATAGATCTTCTAAGGATCTATTCCCATCCAATACCAAGAGCTAATACCATTTGGTATTAGTTTATTTCCGAGTTTATTTTCTATTCCCAACGAGTACCACATTTTAAAACCGATACCAAAACAAGTTTGAAGAAATTAGGTACAGTCAGGTTCAGTAAAATTAAAATGCTTTGAGTGATTTTAAGTAATGATTAATCAAGTTTGAATATAAATCACATATTTATTTTTTCTTTTATTTTGTCATTATTAGAGATATTAGATACTTTTATTTTACTATTTCAAGTCCAAAAACTATAATATTATATACAAACAATCAAATAGTAACAATTTTCAGTACTTATTAAAACTGTGATACTTACCTAGTATGTAAAAGTATAGAGCGATGCTCGAGTATTAAATATCACAGACAATCGACTTATACATATAATGGTGATGATATAATTGCGTGTCTTAATAATAAATCACGTAAAAATTTGGCAAAAATCGAATATGAATAGTTAAAGTACTGAAAATCTAAAAAAATATAAAATATCACAAATAACTTAACTTTTAATGTTACAATGTTTTTGGCAAAAAACATCAAAATTGGTGAATTTAGTTACAGTCTAACAATAGTTATAAAATATCACAGACAATCAACTTTTAAAATAATTATGTAGCTTAGTAGTAATAAATCAGCATTTTTTTTGCAAAGACATAAAATATAAATAATTTGCTGACATTTAAAAGTAGTAAGCATTTTGTAGGTAATAATCAGCTTAATTTTAAAATTTCACGAAATAGAAGTTAGAACCTTAATTTTTCTAAACAGTGACCAACGCTAATTTTCTGTTCAGACGGTCAGTAACGTATGTGACCCATTTGTGTAGCTGAGTGTACAAAAAGTCAGGTTTTGGTATTCGCTAGTAATAGATTTTTTATTTAAAAAAATGTGGTACTCGTTGGGAATAGAAAATAAATTCGGAAATAAACTAATACCAAATGGTATTACCTCTTGGTATTGGATGGGAATAGATCATTCTAAGAGCCTTCCCAAATCAATTTTTGAACTAATTCGACCTTTTGTTGCCATGACAACAGTTGAAAACACCCACCAAATCGTATTCCTAGAATTTCTTGGCTGCAACTCATTTCTAATTCACAATTTCGAATAAGGTACCTCCTCTACACTAGCTATCTTTTTCAAACCCATAGTTGCATTCTGCTTCAATCAATGCTAAAGATGTCATATATGCCACTTGAATCTATGTTAAAGATGTATATAATTAATAGTTTTCCGGTACTTCAAATTTGACAAATGAAAGGTAGGCGTTTATATATAAATTTATAAACAAATCGCGCCGATTGTAGGCATGATTGAGACCTGACTTAGTTCAGCTCATGATTAAGAATACCAGTGTAACACTGGTATACTGTACTATAGCACTGTTTGAATGTCAAGAATTTATCACACGACTGTCCACCAAAACGCCTGTCCTTCACTAAAAATACTGCTTCAACACTTCGCCAAAATCTTATTTATTTATGTACACAATAACAACGTACACAGGAAATAACGTACAGACAGAAGTAACGCTTATTTCTTTTAGAAATCTCTTCCAGCGGACTTGAGAAAGGATAGATAGACAGGAAACGTTGTCATAGTGTGTAAAAAGAATAAATTAAGCCGTAACTTTAACAAACATAATAGGGATGGTGACTCATTTTTTTTTATTTGTCTATCGGGTAGATTATTAAAAAGTATTTGACACGTATTTTTTCTTTTTTCACGTAATCGTAAAATTACGGAGATATTTTGAGTTGAAATGGCGCATGACGTCACGGCTCAGTACATTTTATACCTAGTTGTGACGTAGTGAGCCCCCACTCTCCAACTTTAATGCGTTTTAACTAAGTATTTTTTTGTTAACTTGATAAAACAAAAAATACGTATCTAATATTTTTGTATTACCTGATTGACGGACTAAATAGAATTATGTTTTCTTTACCCAGTCATCATCCCTATTGAATAGGTGCAGAGTAAACTTACAAGCTAGTGAAATAGATTGATTAAATGCATGTTAGTATATGTTTTTTAATAACATGCCACACTTAAAATCCACACTGTATGCCTATCATATCTTACGCCTTTCGGTGTCGAAAGTTCTCAAAAGGCACACGAAAACCACACATAACGATACCGCATTCACCCCTAGCATAAATATAATAAGTCAGCAGCATACTGTATAAAGCCATGGATACACTGCTACACTGCCTGCCATGGGCCGGGCGCCGTGCCAATTTGTCTAATGCCTAGTTATGCTCCATTTACTGCCGGATCGAGTATATACGCCCACGTTATGTACTACTTGCCTTGTATATTTGTATAATGCCAGCTTTTTCGGCGGTTTTCCTGGCAAGGGAACTTATCTTTGTTTGTGCTTTTTCGGTGTGGGTGGTAGAAGTTTCAGGAAACAAATAATAAATTGTTGGAATATTCCATCGTATGGAATAGTCAATCCTATTCTATTTCATTGGTCATTCTAAAAATACAGAAAAACATCAAAACAGCATTTGTTTTCGGAAAACTGCTCTACGTCTAAACTAATTGTTTTCAAATAACTTTAAGTAATATAAATAGAAAATTGTTTATTATTTTATTGTAGGTAATTAGTTTTAATTTCAGATTGTTTCAATACTTTTAAAGATCTAAAGCCCGAAACTAAAACATAAGTTCCCGAAGTTTTATGATATAAGTAACTATATTTCACTTATAAAATAACTAAAAGCTTAAAGTACCCAACTTATAAGTATCGAGTTTTAGAAGACTTATCATATCTCTCTTACAACTTTTAGTGGGTTTCTCAATTTCAGCAAAATATATTTTAAGTAGATTTAGTATTTTGTTTGTGGAATCAAGTATCAACTTACTTACACTAACGAGTTTTTCTACATGAAGGTTAATTGTGTTATAAATTCTATGTAATACACACTTAAAAAGAAAGCTAATTTGGAATGCTCATAAGTCACGAAAGGAAATAAAGATAAGAAGTAGAGGTACAAACTGGAATGCTTTCCCTGCCAAGTCTACATGCTTATAAGGCAGATAATATGTCGAAATGGTAAGTAAACTGGCAGCCTCTAGGCGACAAAACAATTGCAATAAGTCTCTAAAAAAAAAAGAAAATAAAGCTAGGAATACACTCTCAACAGTAGCAATTTGTTTCGTAAGCACAGAAGCCTAATATGCGACATAACATTATGCATATGTCGAGGCTTTTAGACGCATACGATGATGTGTAATTTTTCACGAGGGCAATCAGCGATTTTCCCTTTTCTCCCTCACACTGTAGGTTCGTAATGCCTTGCGTTTTTTGCGACGTTTTTTCATTCGCGAAAATCGCAATAAATGTGGGAAGGGTGATTAATGTCTCCGCAGATGGAACGACACTACCACTTTGATTACAAGTATTCGAGTGTTCGAGTGCTACGTTTCTCTTGAAGACGAGGCTTCGTTTTTTCCACAACGATTTTCACGTGCATCAATGTTTGAATATTTTTAATAGCTTTGGTACTTTTTGTTGCGGATACTCAGTTCAGATTTCTTGATCCATACTAATTAATACATATTATTATAAATGTAAAAATAAGTATGTCTGTCAGTCAGACAGAACGAATTGTAATTATTTGGCACAAAGAGAGACCATGACCTAAGTTAGATCATAGGAAACTTCTTATCCCGGCAGTACGATCACATGGGACATGGGATAATTTTGAACGTACATGCAAGTGTAGCTGCGGGTTTAAACAAATGTTTAATATTTGGTGAGTTTTATTCTAAACATGAATTTGAAATCTGCTTCTACGAATACTTCTTTATTCAGAGTTCATTACTAATTAGCTCCATGTCAACACAACGTCAGTTAAATGCTATCAAACAAAAAGCCTGACTAAAAAGCAAAAGCCTTTCACAGCTTTGATATCAAAACAAAACGCCACTACGTGTCAATGCAACTTTAACGACATCGTGTAAAAACATTTCAGCGATACATAATCGGATAGCTTCGTCGATGTTCGGCTTCTCTCGGCTTCGCTCGGCTTCGCTCGGCTTCACTCGGCTATGCTCGGCTCGCTTTTTGACGTTCAGTCATTAAGGGAATCTGTCGAATTATTCCCATGAATATTTATTCGTCTGACGCTAGGGGCAGTAATGGAAGCATACTGGCTCCTGTACTAGCAAGATATTGAATCAATATGCGATTTATCTCACTATTTCAATGGTATGTGGTCGTATTAATCGGATTATTTTTTCGTGATTCGAACAATGGAAGCGTATAATTTTCTTTTCAAGTCGTTTTATTTTTAAAAGGGTTTGAATTGAGTTTGAAATGACACTGAATTAAGAGTCATCGAAAAAGTATTCATTAAAGATCATTACCATTTTTGTAACCTACATTTATTTCACCATATTTTTCTAAAGTTACATTGTTTTTAAGAACGTTGCCCCACACTAGGATTTTCTCCTGTATCGTGGGTGCGTTTACGAACATTTAAACTCACATACACAAACAGCCAGACCCGGAACAACTAACTGTAGGTCATACAAATATTTGTTCCGTGCGGGGATCGAACCCGCGACACGCAGCGCAGCAGCCGATCGCTCAGCCACTGCGCTAACCGTGTCGTCTGATATGTCATAAAACATTCACAGATATATTTGCATATGGCATACACCAGTATAACAACATTAGTAATGAATATCGTTACTCTGTGTAAGCAAATAAGATTACGTGCAAGTTGAAACAGCGTTGCGTGTTAATTAATGCAATATAGTAGAGTGGGTGTAATGACGAATTGATTTAATTTATATCCTAACCATATTAATGCCATTATTGATCAGATTTAATGGATTGAATCAAGGATAAGGGAATAGCTGATTGTCAACTGAATATATTATCACGCCTGTAATCCCAGAAGGGTTCGGCAGAGGTGTACCTAATAGCACACACACATTTCGTCAGTTTTGTTTAAATCCCATGTAATAGGGGGCGAGCCTATTGCCATCAACCGGGCACAAATCCAGAATCCATGGCTGAGAAATCTATGATTGAAAAAACCCAATAACACTTTGCCCTTTCTGGGGATCGAACCCAGGACCACATGCTCAGCAGTCGCTCTTGCGACCACTAGACCAAAGAGGCAGTCAACAGTTAGGTCAACAGTAGGTATCCTTATTTTCTTATTGACTTTCATGGTGTCTTATAAAAGGTGAGTCAAATTGTTATATGAGCTGGTTGGGGTCTAGTTGGAGGAGTCGACAAAAAGTATCGGTATAAGTCAACAATAGGGATGAAGACTGGGTAAAGAAAACGAAATTCTATTTTACCCGTCAGACAGGCAATACAAAAATATTAGACACGTATTTTTTGTTTTATCAAAAAAATACTTAGTTAAAACTCATTAAAGTTGGAGAGTGGGGGCTCACTACGTCACAAGTAGGTATAAAAATTACTTACACGGACGTCATGCGTTATTTCAACTCAATATATTTCCGTAATTTTATGACCACGTGAAAAAAGTCCAGTGTGTCCAATACTTTACAATAATCTACCCGACAGACAAAGATAAAAAATAGTGATCATCAAGAACAGAAGAGTTGTTTTGTCATTCGCAAGACACTGTATAAGTAATGCTTTTCTTATTAAGAAAGAATAAATTAAGGCAGTGCGGTATTCATCATCATCATCATCATCAGCCTGTATTCATCTACTGCTGGACATAGGCCTCTCCCATGACACGCCACTGAGCACGATCCTCGGCCACTCTCATCCAGCTCTTGCCAGCCGCCTTGCGAAGATCATCGCTCTACCGAGTCTGAGGACGTCCTACGCTACGTTTACCGATCCCTGGTCTCCACTCAAGAACTCGTCTACCCCAACGGTTATCGGTTCTTCGGGTTATATGGCCGGCCCATTGCCACTTCAGCGTGCTTATGCGGTGGGCTATGTCGATAACCTTAGTTCTCTGTCGGATCACCTCGTTACGAACTCGATCTTTCAGAGAAACCCCGAGCATAGCCCTTTCCATAGCACGTTGAGCGACTTTAAATTTGTGGACCAACCCTACCGTGAGTGTCCACGTTTCGGCACCGTACGACATGACGGGTAGGACGCACTTATTATAGACTCTCGTCTTTAGACTCTGTGGAATTGGCGATGTAAAGAATCGACGCAGTTTCCCATACGCTGCCCAGCCCAGCTGTATTCTTCTGTTGGCCTCTTTCTCGAAGTTGTTTTTACCCAACTGCATAGTTTGTCCGAGGTAAACATACTCCTTAACAACCTCGAGAATACTGCCTTGAACTGCAATTGGTTCCGGACTGACATGTTCATTGAACATAACCTTGGTTTTATCTAGGTTCATCCGGAGACCAATGCGTTGAGAAGAATCAACTAGGCCATTCAGCATATGTTGCAAATCTTGCAGCGGTATAATGTGGTATTATGGAAAGAATAATTAAGAGTCTGGATTTGTGCCCGGTTGATGACAATAGGCTTTCACCCTATTGCGTGCGACTTAAACATAACTGTTGAAATGTGGGTGCACTAATGGAGGTACAGATCTGCCTAACCCTTAGAGGATTACAAACGTGATGTTAAGTTATGTAAGTAAGTTTATTTTGCAGCAATAATATGTATATGTAAACTAATTTATATGTATAGATCAAGCAGCATCATCTTCATAACATTGATAGCTCTACCCGCTACTTAGCTTTTCCTTAGATTATGCAAAGGAACTATTTTCCGCAGCGATGGAGAAAATTACAGAGTGCATAATGAATGGTTTTTACTTGCGCAAGCTGTGGCAGACAGATGATGGCAGGGTGTTATTACAGCGCTGTAAGGACTTGCAATCAAGCACTTCTTGTTGTATGCAAGTGGTATAATTTTAAATAACTGGGTTGGCTTATAGGGGTAGTTATGTATAGGAAAGGCAAGCGGGCATTAAAGCCGCACCGGACCATAGCGCATCGCTTTCAATACAAAAAACCGCCACATTATTATGTTATTTTGTGTCATACAAAATGTCCAACATTAATATAGGGGGATTTTTGCGAAATGCCTCAGTCTTAAAGGGGACAAAAATGACTCCTCCCGCTTTGCCCGGGAGGAGTCATTTCACTAATAAAAAAACCCATCCATGTTCCTTCTTGGGCCTTTGTGTTCCAGGGCCACCGTATCTCTTTGGAACAGTCCCGTAGCCCTGGCAGGTATTATCTATCCCTGTGCCAAATTTCATCCAAATCCATTCAGTAGTTTTATACGTGAAAAAGTAACAGACATCCATACTTCCTGACTTACATACATCCTCACAAACTAACGCACTTATCAAATCAGTAGGATGCTGAAACCTTAGTACAATAGAACATACCCAAAGCCCTAGTGTCAGGAAGATTCACCATCTTATTGACGTGCAAAGTAATTGGAATTTTAATAACGATTCCTAAATACAGTACTGCATATTCCTCACACATAATCAAGATAAAATAAGTACCAATCCCTTTGCTAATCCCACAACGACAACACAGCTAAGAGATCGGATCTTGATGTGGTTTCCACGGTTCGACTTTGCTCGGTATAAATCGGGATCGCTCGGGATTCCTGCAAGGTATCGATGGCTATCAGCTAAAATGCTCCGCTCACAGGTTCACGTGTGAACTCATGCAAGACGCCTATCTTAAGGGATTGTTCCGTGCTCAGTGATTGGGTTGTATTGAGAGGTAAACCTCTATATTTTGGCCGTGTAGTATCTGAGGGTAAAATGTTGGGGATCGCCCTGACTTGGTACGATTACTGAAGAATAAATGTATTTTATTGCCGTGTCGAAAATCGTGGATTTTACGGAAATTGGACATACTGGAAAAGAAGACAATTTGAACTCAGAATGCGTTAAATGAGTTAGACAAGAGCAGCGAGATAGCTTGAGAGCAGCGGTGGCCCAGTGGTGGCAGCCCCGACTTACGAGCAGTAAGCCGTGGGTTCGAACCCAGACATGCGCATTACTTTGTGTTATTTATTTCATCACCGCTGCTCTCAAACGGTGAAGGAAAACATCGTAAGGAAACCGGCATGTCCTAGAACTAAAAATTCGAAGACATGTGACATCTACCAACCCGCACTGGGCCCGCGTGGTGGATTACAGCCCATTCCCTCTCATAGAAAGGAGGCCCGCGTCCCAGCAGTGGGAACATTATAGGCTGCTGATGATGATGATGATGAGTTAGACAATGAAAACAGAAATCATCATCACACCCGCCGAAATTCGTCGATTATTAGATTTAGGCCGGACCTGTGCTACGGAAACAGCACGATATGAGACTCAGAAATACAAAATCAAATTTATTTACATGAAATAGTACGTCTGCTGGGTGGTCCAGTATTTCCAACGCCTCGTTTAAAGTCTGAGGCATGAAGGGAAGAGTGGTTACGCAAGTTACATAAAAGACAGTCCTAGCGTAAGACGTTATTTGTTTGTCCATAAACTTAACTCTTCCACCGCGTGTACAAGGCTTTATAACCGAACAGCAACGAAACCAATAAATTGGCACCCGTCTAGAACTAACAAAAATTTTAACAGCTCGTAAACAGGGACCGTCGACAACTCACCCTTTTAATCTCATAAAATTTATGCGTCAGTACAGGGTGTTACGAAAGAGCATTATTATTTTAAGGGTGATCTATTTATTAGACGGTAGGGCCCCAGGCGTAGCTATAAACAATCTATTAATAAATTAAGGTCGTCCCATGTTTGGATCGTCCGATCGTGCCACAAATATTATAAAGCCAAACTATTCGTTGCAGGAAGGGTCCGTTAATATATTATGGAGTTTTCTTAGGCAAATTGATGGTTGAATTCGTTTGCGAAATTGGGCAGACCCTTTCTTCGACGGTAATAGGATAAGTTCTGAGACAAACGTTGGCTTTATGTCGGTAGTAGTGTGGCAGTATGAATTTTGTATGGGTCTTCGAATAAGTGTTTGCGTACTGTTAAAAACCAGCTAGAAAATAACATATTTTTGTGGAGAATATACAACTAAAGTAAAACTGACTAAAGTTTGACAGCACGGATGGCGTAGTGGCTGAGCGATCGACTGCTGCGCTGCGTTTCGCGGGTTCGATTCCCGCACGGAACAAATATTTTTATGGCCTGCAGGTAGTTGTTCCAGGTCTGGCTATTTGTGTTTTAAATGTTTGAAAACGCACTCATTACAGGAGAAATTTCTAGAGTCCAAAGTTTTTATGAAAAAAAAAAAAGTAAAGGGAGTTAAAATATTGCACTGCTTGTTGTCAGAATTCAATATTAGCAAACCATTTTGACACTTTTTTTTAAGTAATTTTTTTCTATGTAACTTAAATTTCCTCTAATTGGTATCTTGAAATACCTTCTAACACATACAAATGGACTTCCCTTCCAAAGCGTATCAATGATGCAGTCTCGGTTAATCCGATTAATTTCTGACTTTTCCATCTCAAAACAATATCGACTATAGAATGTTTTATTATCTAGCAAGAGCCTTAGCTCATAGCTGCCTTCAAGGTATAGTACCCATTATAATACAAGGTGTAAACTTTACGAACAGTTATTGCATTCCGCATCACGTCACAGTCAGTTTGAAGTACAAGAAATGTGCTATCTGAATTCGATCAGTGTTCCATACCGAATTTGTGGGGTACGTAACAGAATACTCAATATAATATACAGTGTATTTATACAATAAGTACAATCTGGAATAAGAGTGGAGATCGGAAACATCATCATCATCATTATCAGCCTATAATGTTCCGACTTCTGGGACACAGGCCTCCTCTCTAAGAGAGGAAGTGGGCTGTAATCCACCACGCGGGCCCAGTGCGGGTTGGTAGATGTCACATGTCTCCGAATTTTTAGTTCTAGGACATGCCGGTTTCCTCAAGATGTTTTCCTTCACCGTTTTTGAGAGCAGCGGTGATGAAATAAATTACACAAAGTAATGTGCCTACCTGGGTTCGGACCCACGGCCACCTATCTTTACATACCGAGTTTCATCCGTGCTTCGAAAAGCACGTTAAGCCGTTGGTCCTGGCAGTCAGAACTTTGACCGTCGTTACAGGTAGTCAGTGTCCCGAAAGTCTGATAACCAGTCTTACTAAGATATAAGACTGAACTTAACTACACTCAGAAAGCAAGCGCAATGTCCACGCTCATCCCTTCTCGTTATAAGAACAATCCTTAGTCCTGCAGTGGTTTAATGACAAGCCAGTATAGTAACACAAGTATCAGTATCAAATGAGACATTTCACCGGAAATCAACTAGTCCAATAGATTTTTAATCAATTTAGTTACGTGTCGGCCATTTTGCAACGTGGCGGCCGCTGGTTCGTTTGAATTCGGAATGAGCGCGCGGGTACCCCATCAATCATTGGGCCTCGCCGGCCTCCGCTTGACGGGACACAAATTATGATTGAGATTTATGCCCCTTTACCACTACTCAGTAACGTCTGTTAAGGCTCATACTCACGATTGATTTTTGGTCTATCAACGGTTCTGTTAATCAGCTTATGGATGTTGGCGGTTAAGGCGTGTTTATCTTGATTAATTGATGTTTGGCACTAAAATATTATAATTTCAGTTTACAGCTACACAGTTGAGAAAGGGCAAGGTAGGTGGCAGTTTTAACTGGAATAGCTGACTATTTAATTGTTTTTCTGTGCTTTAAATATTTATTTATTTATTTATTTAACACTTCAAGTACAATGTACAGAGGCGGACTTAATGCCATAGGCATTTTCTACCAGTCAACCTTTGGGTGATGCAGAGACAAACAGTGGTAGGTGTCTAACTGCAAAAAAATATAATTTAATAAGACATACTAAAAAGATATATAAAATACTATACATTTATATAAAAATACTATAAATATATATTAATATATAAATTATGAAATAAAAGGATAAACAATGAGGAAAATATCAACGTTGTAACGATACTGCTAGCTTCTTCCAAATGTGCTCGCGAACAATATTATAGGTATTATTGTAGGTATTTTGACTATGAGGCACGTTTGAAAACAAATAACGGAAATTCGACCTAAATGTACTGTTAATGCACATGCTTATGGATGTCCTCTTTTTGCCAATCTCGCAATCGAAGTAAAGATTGCTATATGAAAACACAATTCTGGATCGAGCTCGCCGTTGCGTTGTAGGTACATAAAATAATGTGTATTGCAATTTGTGTGCATATCTTTTAATTGTCCGTGGATGGGTGACCATAATTACATACAGAGTTTCCTCTGTGCCTCGGAAAGCACGTTAAGCCGTTGGTCCTGGCTGTCATTTGTAGATCTTTGACAGTCGTTACATATTCCTTACGAGTAGTCAGAAGCCAAAAGTCTGACATCCAGTCTTACCAAGGGGTATCGTATTACCCAGTTACTGGGTTGTGGAGGTCACATAGGCAGTCGCGTCATATAAAACACTAGTACTCAGTTGCATCCGGTTAGACTGGAAGCCGACCCCAACATAGTTTGGGAAACGGCTAGGCAGAAGATGATCTTTTAACTTTGTGTCCAATAAAGAATAAGAATTAGAATAGTTATGGACCAATAAAGAAGACATGACTACAATTTTTGGCCGTTTTTATTAACAATACCAAGTTAGTGGAATCTATTTTAAGTATCGCTTACCGTTGGTGAGAAAGTGCATTAGTCCCTACACTCTGTCCTAGCCCTAATAATGCCCTGAACATATGAATACTTAACAGCGTAATAGCTTGTCAAAAATTCAACAGCTCACATTATAAATGAGCCTATTAACGCTTAATTTATTGTCATTAATATTCTTTATGACATTTTAAAACTCATTAAGATCTATAAATTGTTTTATATTAGTTACGGAAACTAATCACGATATTTGGGCCCATAGCGTGTAATGGATAGATAAAAAGATGCTACTATGTCGAATTAAAAATGTTCCCATGAATATAAATAAGGTAAGTAGGTACCTACGTTAAGCGATATTTTTTGGTTTTATTTGTCGGTAATATGATTTACTAAGCGAGTTTCCTCATTGAGCTAAATATTTTTGATTGTGTTTTAATTGATCTGAGAACTAAAGATTTTGTGTCCACGTTATTATTTTATTTCAGAAACGCAATGAATTTTAAGGGAAAGTGCATTATTAAATGGCTTTAGTGCACAAGGATTGTTAGGCATCTGAATAACTTGAAATACGTGAAATAGAATTGAAAAAAAAAAAACTGAGGCTAACTCCGATTTACCCTGGATCAAAATCATCATCATCATCTGCTTAGCCTTTTCTCAACTTTTTGGGGACGGCTTCCAGTCTAACCGGATGCAGCTGAATACGAGTATTTAACATGGAGCGACTGCCTATCTTACCTCCATAACTAAATTAGTACTGGGTAATAAGATACCTAGATGCAAATATAAATACGATCAAAAGATCCATAGGCACCTATATTATAAAGCATACATACACGCACCTGTAAATAGAAAAAGTAATAAACAAGACTATCAAGTAATCACCATTATTTAGAATTCTAGAACATCCAGTAATGTGTTACTGGAGCAATAAATAAAGCAAGCATCCTCTTATCGCCGACAGCGGCGGATTAAGTTGCGCGTTTCATTTCTAAAGAGGCGCCATTCGAAAGCCTTACCATTACATTACGGTACATTCGCAACACCCTGTGTAAACCTAGAACCTTTGTATACAGGTAACACTATCGAATAAATGGTTCTGAAGTGAACGTTGCATTGTTACGTTATCTCAAACGCGCCGAAGCTCCCTCGAACGATACAAGATACGAACAGCTAGAATAAGATGATCCCTCCACCCTCCCACTTCACCTAACACCTGAAGGCTTTGTGCTCGAAATGCCGATACAAGCTAAAGATGATTTGAATTATCAGGGGTCTTTGTTAAATGGTTTGTTATGATCGTGTATGGGTATCGCCTGGAAAGGATGGAGCCCAGATTATAGACCCTGTTCGTGCCTAGATTTGTGCGAACAATTTGTGTGGAATTAATGGTAGATTGGTTTATGTTGGTGCACGATTTAGGGTTTAGAAATACCTGTCTGATTTTACATTGGATCCAACATAATTAGCCTTTGGGATACCTACAGACCTCCTATCAGAAGGTGTTGGCCATAATCGCCCACATCGCCCATATCGTAGGTAAGTCGAGGCCACTGAAAACCCTTATAAGACCCAAGTACATATAAATTTAGAATTTTTTATTTGTCATCATCATCTGCCTAGCCTTTTCCCAAACTATCTTGGGGTCGGCTTTCAGTCTAACCGGATGCAGCTGAGTACTAGTATTTGACATGAAGTGACTGCCTATCTGACCTCCACAACCCAGTAACTGGGTAATACGATACCCCTTGGTAAGACTGGATGTCAGACTTTTGGCTTCTGACTACTCGTAACGACTGTCAAAGATCTACAAATGACAGCCGGGACCTATGGCTTAACTTGCTTTCCGAGGCACGGAGCAAACTCGGTATGTAATTATGGTCACCCATCCACGGACCAACCTCGGCAAGCACGACTTAACCTTAAAGATCGACCCGTGCGGCTTTTATTATTAAGCCACAAGCTCCTCAAAAATTAATTTTACATTGTGACAAGAAGTTATTAAAGCATAATAATTTAAAATCGGTTTATAAATGACGGAAATATCGATGAACATACGACTCATATATACCGTCGAACATAGACCCTCCTCCTTTTTGATGTTGGTTAAAAACTATTAGTCTAGAAGACCTATTCAGAATAGTCCAATTCATTTCCTAAAACTACTTTTACCAAGAAAATAGGCAGTCAGACCTTCCTTAAAGGACATTCCGGAGAACTTTATTGCCTAACAAACGTCAGATTAATAGATTGTTAGTGGCCTAGGCTCAATTCACTGCCTGGAAGCTCATATCCAGCTAATGGGATTAGTGAATCGACTGGATTACTTGTCCAGCAAACTGGAATGTTGTGAAGAAAGTCTAGAACTAGTATTATCTTACTGAGGCTTTTATGAGGACAGTTCTTAGATTTCAAAGCGTTGATATTCAGGATTATTAGTGGTTAAGTAGGTTTCCGTTGACATGGCAGGCTTCATTAGATAAAACTATGTCGTTTCATTTTGATAAAGTACTTTCATAGAACTTAATTCTGCCTAGTAAGAAACTAGTGGCTCAGTTCTGGGCCGACACAATTTAGATTGCCATCGACACTAAGAAGAAGAAGTAAGAAAATATATTAGTTTTTATTATTTGTTTGGTAGTTCATAAGTATTAGCTTTGGTAAGTAGAACGATTTAGAAAGGAGTACTCTATGTCTGGTACTTATATAAATAATTAAAACCTATTGCTAGCACTTTTAGCTTTGCTACTTTTAACTTTTCTCCTACATTCATCAAAGCTGACTCCACTAAAACAGTGTCCGCACATCTTAATTGATTGTGACATTACCAGATTATGTAAAAATTATAACTTGTAGTAATTGTGATTGTCGTTAATGTTTTGGATTATTTTGACATTAAGCTCTTTAACAGTACGCATTATGACATATATTCTTCATTGTATTATTTGCGAGAGATTTATATTTAATTCATTGATTATTTTGATTGTTAATATTATTGATTGTTTTAGTCAGATCTGTAACTACCTATTAAATTGACTATCTTCTTTCTTATATATAAAAATCAATTGCTGTTCGTTAGTCTCGCTAAAACTCGAGAACGGCTGGGCCGATTTAACTGATTTTGGTTTTGAAATGTTTGTTGTAGTCCAGGGAAGGTTTAAAAGGTGAGAAGGGTAGGAACAAGTGCATTGCAACGCATGCCGGGGACAGCTAGTGGCTAATAATAATCTCATGGATGGCTGTTTCTATAGTAATATTTAATTCAAACCTAATATGTTGCATGCCGTAAGGTAAAATGTATCGGGACACTTAATAAATATTCCAACTCACATATATGTATATACCTACATTATCAGCAAATAAATGATCTCTTTGTTTCTGTCTTTCTTAAGTCCTCAGATATTTTGGCGTCCTTACACAAAAGAGATGTCAAACACAGTATACAGTTCTAAATCATCATCTGCCTAGCCTTTTTCCAACTATGTTTGCGTCGTCTTCCAGTCTCATCGGATACCAGTATTTTACATGGAGCGACTGTCTATCTGACCTCCAACAACCCAGTTAATACTGGGTAATGATATCCCTTGGTAAGACTGTTTGTCAGACTACCTGTAACGCTTGTCTAATATCTACACAAATGACAGCTGGGACCACTAACATAACGTGCTTTTCGAGGCACGTGGAAACTCGGTATGTAAATGGGTAAGCCATCCATACGTCAAACCAACCCATCCACGGATCAACCAGAATAGAACCCGAGCGGCTGTTATTATTTAGCCACGAGCTACTCGTATACAGTTCTACAAAGGCTATTATTAAACAGTTTCCGACTGAAGTTTGATCAAACGGCCGCAATATCCAATTCACGCACCTTAAGCAGCTTTTGTTGGGAACTAGAAGTACGGGCGAAGCGTCACAAAGTAATACATTGGGAAAACTTTCTCTCTCGGGATGAGACGCGGACTGCATTGCCCATCCAACTACGATTCAATATATATTAGCTTTAGAAACTTTGATTTCTATGTTCTTATTGCTTTACGCAAAATGTTGGAAAGTGAGTTCGAATCACATTTACGCGAGTTACGTTTTGTGAGATTGGAATCGGAGGCGGACTTAGTTTTATTCGTATTCTGAAGAACAAGTGCGGAAAATAAAAACATGCTTTTATTACTTTGTTCTCAAACTGTTGTGTTTTAAAGTTATTGTGATCAATATGTACAATGAGATATCCGCATAAACTGGTTTTGTATAGCTTGATTGGTCGCAGTGCGTACAATAGTGAGATTTCAAAATACCGATTTCCAAAATCATCCGAAAGAAAAACTTAGTTTGGATTTTCAATACAATAATAAGTTCGCTATTTAAAGTTTTAGGTTTCTCTAACACTAGGAATTTCTCCTGTATCGTGGGTGCGTTTACAAACATTGACACTCACATACACAAACAGCCAGACCCGGATAAACTATCTGTAGGTCATACAAATACACCGGGAAAATAATGTGCGGGAATCGTACCCACGACACGCAGCTCAGCAGTCGATCAGTCAACCACTGTGCCAACCGTGCCGTCAAATAGGTACCTAATCAAATTTAGATACCACTATAGTTTAGGATCACCGGATGTTTATTTACGGCTACAAACCAAGAGCCTCATCATCATTTTCCTGTCCTAATTTATTTGGGGTCAGCTCAGCATGTCTTCTTCTTCCATACTTCTCTATTACTTGTCATCTCATCAGATACCTCCTTTCTTGCCATATAATCCTTCACACAGTCCATCCATTTGTTTGTTTTGTTGGTCTTCCTCTACTCTTATAGCCAGCCACCAATGCGCTCGAAAGATCTACTTAAGTATTTAACTAGACACAGTATTTTTATTTTACGAGTGTAAGAGCATATATAACCTACTAGCTGTCCCGCGCAACTTCGTCTGAGTCATAATTTTCCCGTTTTCGCAACATTTTTCTTTGCTGCTCCGCTCCTATTCGTCGTAGCGTGATGATATATAGCCTATGTCCTTCCCCAGGTTGAAATCTATCTTCTTGCCAAATTTCATTAAAATCCGATCAGCCGTTTAGTCGTGAAAAGGTAACAAACAGAGTGACTTTCACATTTATAATATTAGTATGGAGTATGGATTATAGCAGCGACTCTTACATGTGTTAACAATCAAAAAGAATAACATTATTTTCTCAGAATGTTATATTAGGTGGCCCCTATAAGCCTGATTCCCTAGAACTTGTTCTAAGTTACTGTTTGCCATCCTAAGTTAATAGTGAAAAGTTACTTGTATTGTTTGTGGAACTCTCAGCACTCGCTGAAGGTTCTAATAAAACTTTGATATTTATTGCAGCTCAGATCATATTGTTTCATTCATAATTTTCTGACTTTTTCTTCATTTCTTTTAATAGAAGGTTTAATTGGTTTTTAGGAAAATAAGATAAAAGGTTATTGCATCATGATGAAATCATTAAAAAAAATCGTGTAAAGGTGCCTTACGAAGTCATTTTATTATTCCCTGGGGCCCTAACCTTAGCCGTATTTACGTCTTAAAGAAGTATTTTTTTATTGAAGTGAAAACTTCTTTAGCGGCGTCGTGCACTTTTGTGATGGGTAAAAAATGCTAAACTCGCTGTCCTGATCGAAAATTCGTAAGACGGATTGACATTAGGTTACGAAGGAATTTGAACTTTATGACATCTGTCTTTTTGAGTTTGGGTTTCCAAAACTGGATAATTATCTTATGCACAAACAAAACCTTCGGTTTCTCCAAAGAGGTAAAATTCGTAAGACGGATTGTAATAGTTCTGAAGTGTTAACGTTTCATGTAATATAAATTGTCATGTTTGTGTACGATAGCGCAATAAATGAATATTGTATTTTAACACCTAAATGATAGTAATTTATACTGATAATTAAAGCATTTCGTGCAAAATTATGCCCTAACCCTTCCAAAATATCAATAATGCACAACGTTAATATTCAAGTTTTCACTTCTGCCGGAACTCCCGGAGTGCAACCCGTTTTTTTTTTAGTCACTCCAGTGTCAGAAAGATACGGAGCTATAGAGCACGTCTAGCTTCATTTCTTTCCCCTCTTTTGAATAAGATTAAAACAATACTGCTTTCAGACATCATGGTAGACCACTAGATCACAAATGGGCATAAACTTGGATTTATGCAAGGCAAAGATGACAGTTATCTTTGCCTTAGATGTCGACGGGAATCAAGCCTTGAACTCTGCTGAAATGGCACTACATTAGAGTGAAAAGCAGAAGTTTGTGAAAAAGGAGAGATGTCTTTGCCTATAATATTAATTATGTAGGATGACAGATTGAAACCATTCCTAGCGACATACATATATTTTCACCTCTATAAAAAAGAACAAACCGTTTCATACACCTACAAACGTAGCTATGTTGGAAATCGAAACCACTTAAAAGTAAGACGTTGATCAGGTGGTGGACGAGAAATGGGCCGTCTCCCTTACATGCGTAATATCGCAGGGTAGGCACACGTCCACAATTGAATGTGGGATTATGGGCTGTCACAACCGGACGTTTTGACCGTAATGTGGATTAGACGATATATATCTCGCTCACCGTCCGCATTTCACTGTCATGTGGGTAACTAGATATTTTAATGTAGGCACGTTTATTTGAGATCGTGGCAATGGTTGGGAATAATGGTGCTTTGTAAAGATGGACTGTAAATGTTTTTAACTATGGTTTAATTTCGATCTGATGGATAGATTGGATGATGAGACCAAAGACACGCTGGACGGACTGTGCGAAAGATGATGTGGCTTGAAAGGGAGTGACTACATAAAATTAGAACAAGGTAATAGAGAAGTATGGAAGAAGAAGATGTAGCGACTGACACTACAAAAAGCAACTTACAACAAAAAGTACTGCAGCGCCATCTATGGCAAACCTGAAGAACTTATATGTCTGAATGTCTCAAGCGAAGTTATCATCGACTTAAGAGAATATAGGAAAATCAGACAACAACTGTCGGGTAGATGCCCACCAGACATAAAACCTGTCTGGTCGGAGGGTCCTCCCTTTTCTAAGGAGTATCGAGGAACTTTTCACCCTCTTCTTTATACCCTAAAAGGACAGGCTGAACCGACCAAAAATAACTCGGGATAAGGGCGGAGAATGATAGAATGATAACGATAAGTTTTTTTTTTACTTTCATTCTGACAAAAACTACAATTAAATACTTTACATTCCATGAATGCTTCACTTCCGATCCATAAACAAACGAAGTTTTCTGTAAATATCTTCCAAAACTGTCATGATTCCAAGTTATATGCAAATATTTTCCCACAAAAAGGAAGATGAGGAGGCAGCATAACAAATTACAGTGTCCATCTTCACAATATATGCCATCTCTGGATTTAATTAATCACAATATTATGTAGCGAAAGGGTTGGCCCCACGGATGCGCAGTCCAAATAACAGACGCACCATGACGGTGCAAATTGTAAGGGACCAACTTAATTGGTCTTTAGTCTGTTTGTGATGGAGAAAAATCGGGTTCCTGATGAGTAGCGGTTTTACTTTTTTTCGGGTAGTTAATTAGGGTTAGGTTTTTGGTAAAGCAGCTGACCTTGGAAGTTTCATTTTGAGCAAAAATGTAATTTAAATATTTTTTGTCGTAACTGTAAAATGGGAGTGAAAGGAATGGGGGGAGGCCTTTGCCCAGGAGTGGGATGGTTGAGGCTAAAAAAACATATTTAAATAAAAACATATGTTAAATACCAATTTTTACTTTTTTTGTTTAGTTCTGACTCGATTTGCGTCTGGAACAATGCAATCTCGAGGAAAGCATACTTAAAACTGTAGAAAAAACATTAAAAAAAAAAATGCATCTCGAGGAATGTCATATTTGGAGCTTGGATAAATAAGAAGGTGATGCTAAAAGTCGCAACTTTTTATAACTTGCACCACACTCAAACTAACTCAAGCCGAGGTTTAACGAGACGGCAAATTGTGAAAAACAAGCGACCTCGATGAGGGTCAGACATGGCGGCACAATTAAAAAGCGAAATGTAAGCCAAGGATTAAGCGGCCGAGAAATAATGAGACGATTTGCTGAATAATAAGCGAATGTAACGTCTGAGATGCGGGGTTCAGGACATTCGAGGATAGCTGATTTGTTTTACGGGTTCGCTTAATGTGCTTAATGTTGTGCTTAGGCGACCGTCTGACTTAAAGTGTTTTAGGATGCTGCACCGTAAGAGGGTGCGCGCGAATGTACTTGTATCTCCCGTGCCTGTGAAAAAAAAACAAAAAAGGGTTAGTCACCAACTCGACACGAAAGACTTGACGCAAGTGTGTCCAGTTGGTGAAACTCAAAAGTAGGATCACTTATTATTTCGTCAGCTGGACACGGAAAGATATTTACGCGTTTCCTAATAGTGGAACTTAAATTAAATCACTTTTTTTTTGAAGACACGTTTATTTTATTGTAGATTAATTATTTTTTTAAACTAAATTTCTAAATATAAACTAACTTAAACAAATCTCTTTTTCGCCAACTGGACACACCCAGTTTTTTTTCTAAGGTACAGTCAAGTTAATAATCGCCCCGTACATTCAGCTAGAACGCCGACGGTGAAAAGAGCTCTTCAGATGATGTCGTTAAAGTTCTATTTACCTACCCAGAACTCTTAATATACATACTACCTTAAACTTATGCTAGATCTCTTTTCTTTTTAAAGTTTTAGTATTATCGCCAATGCTTTCATTTATTTTTCTGTTTGCAACCGATAGTAGTGTCGAGTTGGTAACTAACCCAAAAATGGGTAAGATGTAGCATTGTCATGTCAAAAGTAACTCTGTTCGACTTGGAAAACTACAAACGCCAGAACAAAAATTACTACTTACTCACTTTTATTAAAGAGAAAAAAATACGACTATAGTTATCAGGTTTTGTGTACCTGCTAGTATAATATTATCCCCACAAATTTGTTAACAGAATAACAAAGTTTACAACAAAGTAAACAAAGCTTTTTTGGCTTACGTTTGAATGTGAAGCGATGATGCGGCCATAGGGCTGAGCGCGCTTTCCTAGAAGAAACGGATTCACTCGAACTTTGATGAGATCTAGATATTAATGTTCGGGAAACAGAGAAGCCGGCAGCGAACCTCGCATACTGGCGGTTCGCCCAATAAAAGTGAAAGTAAAGCGCTGTATTCGGGTCCAAAAGTTGCGAATAATGAATTCCCTTATATACTCCTATTTGATTTTGCACCAAAACACAAATAAAGCTTCAACTGAACATCATTACCTAATGCTTTCTCTAATCGTCAGGGTAAACACCGTAAAATACTCCACTGCAGTTACAAACTAAAAAGTGTGTAAAGAAAAAAACCGGTCGTAAGTGTCACCGTGGTGGTTGGTTGATGGTTGCGACGGTTCCGTCTACCAAGTTCCACAATAAGACTACGATCGAAAGTAACAAGTCTGAAAATTTTCCTCTGCTCGTTTTACCCGCAGCGTCGGGCGGGAATCGGGTCGAGAATATCGACTTGAAAATTTCTAGTTTGTTAGTTCGGAATGACACCGCGGTCGAAGATTGGATTATTTTTACAAGTTGTACGTTCCCGTTCAGGCTAGCTTTTCTTGTTTTAAGTGGCAGTTTGCGAGTGCTTACTAGAGAATTGCATAATTATTGGAGCAGTATTGTTGTTCTGTAGTAATTAGACGGCGGGGACAAAAGCAGACTATTGTGTGGAGGTAAGTATGGAAACAATGCATTGTTTAGATTGGTAAGTGGTGTAGAATTTTTGCAGTTGAGCATTTTTATGCAAGAAAACATCAGATGTTCTTTTTTTGTTGTTGCTTTTTCATTATTATACCTTGTTATTTTTTTTTGTTTCTTGTTATCTAAGAGGTAAGGTAGCACAGCTTGTACAAGTAGTTGTATTTCGGTATACCTGCCTAGGTTTGTAAAAGAGATTCCAGATTTTGCATTTCGAAACTTCGAGTGTATGTGCGCTTATACACAACATACGTACGAGGGTATGTAATAACATTTTGTTGGTCGCAGGTGACGCCACGCATATTGGGTCTGGCTAAATTAATGTCATATAGCGAATTATGCAAATCCGTGCATCCCCCTGTCTAGCCCGTGTCAGGTGAAAATTCTCTTAACATTATGTCCGATGGCATTAGTGTCTGGCCTGTAATTAGTTTGGCGTTTAGAATGTACTTATTAGCAACTTCCTTTTTGGGAATAGTAACTTTGTTTCTGGTTTTACGTATAATTCTCAACAAAAATTGTACGTAGATATAGGTAAACTAGCTGTCCCGCGCAACTTCGTCTGCGTCACATTTTCCCCGTTTTCGCAACATTTTTCATTGCTGCTCCGTTCCTATTGGTCGTAGCGTAATGATATATAGCCTATGTCCTTTCCCAAGTTGAAATCTATCTTCTTGCCAAATTTCATTAAGATCCGATCAGCCGTTTAGTCGTGAAAAGGTAACAAACAAACAAACAGAGTGACATTCGCATTTATAATATTGGTATGGATGTAGATTCGGGACCTGGAAATGAAATCCTTAGTTTTCTTCTTTAAAATTTATTAAAATCAAGGTCCGTCTTTTTAACAACAACCGCCGTCGTCCATCTTTCTGTCAATTCTCATTAGTTTTCTTCTCCTACCCTACTCGCTCACACTGTCTTTCTCTCACTCACACCGCAACGTTTCATTCCACACAATTTCATACGCTCCGTTTTAAATCCCATCCTACATTAATACTGAGTTAAAAGGGGCTTCTAGGGGCTTCTAGTACGAAGATACTCTAACCATTTCTTGTATGAGACTGATCGAGGTACAGGACCACCAACCACCATATTGAATGTCATAAAATACAACTAACATTGACTTTTCTAAAACGTGGCTTGGTAGTGTAAGCAATTACTATTATTAATGTGAATTAAAGTAATGAAAATGTTATAAGTGCGCAATTTGTCTAGTAACAGAAAATAATTGACTTCAGTTAAACTTAATAAATTCCCTTAATATTATGTTATGATGAAATACTTACAAATTAAATTAAGTTCAGTTTAAAACCATAAAAATATTATTTGTTCAGCAAATATTTTCGAGTAAGAATTAACTTCGTCCACCCATTGGCTACAGACAGAGCTGTCGAGTAAATCGAAGAGGGATGGCTCAGAACAGAGGCAGTCTTCTTGTAACCATCGAGCTGTACAGTCTCTTTAGTTATATGTTTTGTTTGTACATTAAAAATAAACTATGTATCAAAGTCTCAGTGTGTTTTCCTAACTACCACTACTTTTAGACACAAAGTCTACAATGGAACAAGTTTATAAACAAAACTACTTGTATACTCATTAAATATCAATAACCACAACGACTACCGCTCTATAACAAAACAACAAGCAACTTCAAAACTCACAGCTAAATTCACAAACACACAACACATCATTACCGATCCAGTTATGATCGATCTAACACAAATACGACATTAGCTATTTGCACTTCCTCTGTGAATTGAGCAATTAATACCACAACTCTGTCATTGGTCGCGTCATATGTAATGGCATAATGAATCAATGGTATCGGGCATTAGAGGACCAAAGTGGCCCGCCTTAGGCAGGGTTGCCAGTATCGTTTTTTTTAAATAAACTCATTAATCATTTGTGAAGGGTACGGGGAAATATTGGAATATTGTACATGGTATTCAATTATCGTTTTATTTGGGTGGATCCATGGTTGGTTTTGAATAAGGGGTTTTTAATTATTTTTGTGTATCGTGTGTAGAACATGATATATATAATTGATTTTGCAATTGAAAAACTTGCTTGTTATGATATTGATAGGTTATATGATAAAATTATATTGCTTTGCTTCTACTAAAGGACGGACAGTGTTTTGTAGTGATACTAGCTTATTCCAATGGCTTCGCCCGCGTTTTGTTTGGGAATTGTCTCAGTATCCATCCCTTTGCCAAATTTCGTCCAGATCCATTCAGTAGTTCTTGCGTTTAAGAGTAGTAAAGTAACAACATCCATACATCCACACAAAGTTTCGCATTTATAATATAGAATAGGGTTTGTTAAAGTAATATAAAATAAGTAAAGCAAGGAAACATATGAAATTAAAAACATGTAAGTTACCATAGGAAAGTTCGTAACAAAAATCGTAATAACGTATTAACAGCACAATAATTCAGTTGTAAAAGTTAGTCGTTAACAATCGGAAAAGCGTATAGATAAATTGTTATAGGAAAAACACGTACAATATTTTTTTTGGCAGAGCAATTTCTGATAAGTTTGTGTTGAGGTCGGTGTTATTAAAAAAGATTCGTTATTGTTATGTTGGATACAGTCATCGATTCTCGATAAGTTATAACGTTAAAGAGCGTCTAATATTGTGTTCTAACAATATTATTTTTCCTTTTTTTATTTTATTTTGTTAAGTACAAGAAATTCGAAAAGATAGTTGTTTTCGGAGACCACTTTGCATGGCCATTCTTGCATACTGAGCGAGGTTTTTCAAAAGTATTTAAATATAAGAAATAACACTATTTTTAAAGATTATATGGAATTAGAAACTGCGTATGTCTAGCCAAACATAACCTATTTTTAATTTAATTTGAATATTCCTGAAAAAAAATATTAGACGACGACTATTAAAAATAAAACAGTCAAACTTCACGCACTCAAAAAAAAAACATTATTAAAAAACTCTAACTCCCGACAACCCTACACCAAAAAGCGGGACACCGCTGTCCTCTGTGGCCGTCCTGCATTCAATTAAATTGATATCATCACGCAATGACGCAATTACGATGTTAATCCGTCACTCGAGTGCGAGCCAGCTGAATACAACCCTGAGTAGAACTGAACTAGGGGAACCGCTTGACGCTCTGTCTAGGACTTTAGGCGATACGACTGGCGTCACGCGACACGTTACTTGTTATTCGACTGCTTAAAATAAAGAAGTTTATTTTAAAAGCTTTTATTTCACTTGCCTTGCTAGTATGTTGTGGTCAAGTCTTGCAACTGAATTTATAACCAATGACTTAATGCTGCAGATAAGATCGTTTACTTGTGGGAGAACTTCCCAACGGTTAACAGCACGGACACGAAACGTTTTTTTTTTATAGATAAAGATGATTTTCTTCTTTTCATTCTAATTAATGTTTTTCATTTTAATAATTAGTTTATGTATTTTCCTACGTGTGATTACCGTCGCGATGTCTTTAGAGCGCATGGGAATAAGCCTAAGCAGTGCCCTAAGCAATTTATTTAATTTGTTTTCTCCGCAGTCACCGCCCACAATCCCACACGCGTGTCGCTTGATCGTGTAAGTCGTGGCCAAGCAGTAAGGACTGAGCTACTGAGTAGTTCTTAACTAGGGGAACCGCATAAGCCAGTGGAGTGGGATCCGTACGAAATGACGACATGGGCAAGTAGGATTGGGAGGAAATTTTGGACATTTTTTTAAGAGGTATGAGTAAAGACTTGATACCGATGACAAAAATCTTTTGTTTGCTCAAAAAGAGAGAGTCTGATGCAACACAACCAAGCTTTATTTCGGACTAAGAACATTGACTGAAATTGAGTGACCACAGACTTGAAACTTTCAACAATAGCAATCGTCTAGAACAGATGCTTTTATAAATTAAAGACGTCAAACTATGTTCAACTTAGTCATATTATGCTGAGAGTTAAGATAACAGCTCTAGTTTCTGGTTAATACAGAACTTTGAAATACTGATATTAGATGGTATAAATTCGTTTATGTTCGTCTGAATTAAGCTTTATAAAGGCGATTCACTGTAGATACATACCAAGTTTCATCAGATTTTATTCCATTTACACCGAGTTTCATTTGTCGATCTTTGACAGTAGTTACAGGTAGTGAATTGCCCGAAAGTCTGACAACCAGCCTTACCAAGAGGTATCGTATTACCCAGTACTAACTGGGTTGTGGAGGTCAGATAGGCAGTCGCTCCATGTAAAATACTGGTATTCAACTGCATACGGTTACACTGGAAGCCGACTGGGTAAAGGCTAGGCAGATGATGAGGTATTATGTCTAAAACATCTTACGAACGACCCAAAAAATCTACAACACAATAAATCTACTAGACTACACATTATTGAAATTGGTAAGTTTTGCTGAAACTATGCCATAGACGGATACTAAAATCAATGGCTTTTAGTAAGTTACTCCCAACCAAAAACCCCACCCTGTCCCATTTATCTCCCAACCAAAAACATCCTCATAAAACCTGACCACTAAACATAAACACAATATACATAAGTCCGCAAGTACACAGCCTAAGTCGTCCAAAGTCATACATTTGATATTCAGCGGGATCGTCCCGCAAAGTGGGCCGAGATCCGCCGTTATTGATATTTGACAAATAAAGTAATATATCAAACTACATTAGGGGTCTATTGGGACGGTATAAAGTATAATCTTGACCGATAAGGAACAAGCACGGAAGCTATTACGGTTATTGGAGGGCCCGTGATCAATGACAGCGTTGCAAATGGCATTGGGGAAGTAGGTGACACGCGATGATTATCTAGACATGTTTAGGAGAGCGTTAAGTGCTTTTTTCGGATGAGTTTTTTGGGTAACTTCCGATTCCTTTGTTTTTAGGACAATATGTTCATAGAACGGCTCGATACGGAGCCAGTAAAGCAATGCTCCTCTACTTCGCTTAATATGAGGATTTGTTGTAGGTGAAATAAAGATATTAGTACTGAGTTGTAATACAATAGGATTTAAATGAGTAAGAAAAATGTCATCGAAAACTAACCGTTCCCACTGCTGGGACACAGGCTTGATCTCAATAAGTGGGAGTGGATTGTAATTAATCCCGTAAGTCCAGTACAGGTTGGTGGATGCGACAAGATTCTAGTTCTTCTTGTAAACAAATTCGAAGGAATTTGTTTACAAGAAGAACTAGAATCTTGTTTTTTACTGGTTGGTTCATTGGGTCCGTGGCTTACGCCCCCAGTGGTCGAGGCACCCGTGGCCGACGCCCCCGATTCCATTTTTAAAACTCAAAGCAATTTTTGATCAAATGTACTGTCAAGCATTGTGAGTACAAAGAGATTACCCATTAAACATAACATAACATCACACCTGTAATCCCACAAGGGTTAGGCAGAGATATGACTAATAGTGCAACCACATTTAACCGGGTAAGTTTAAGTACCATGTTATAGGGGGCATGCCTATTGTCATCAACCGAGCACAGATCTACTACTACTACTGAGAAATTCCTTACAGCAAACCCAATAACAATTTACCCGACACGGGAATCCAACCCAACGAGGTAGTTTATTACTCATTAAAATCTGTCTGTCATATTCCCTATATAGGGATATTATTCCCTACATATTCCCTATATCCAATATAGGGATGGTGACTTATTTTTTTTTATTTGTCTATCAGGTAGATTATTAAAAAGTATTTGACACGTATTTTTTCTTTTTTCACGTAATCGTAAAATTACGGAGATATTTTGAGTTGAAATAGCGCATGACGTCACGGCTCTGTACATTTTATACCTAGTTGTGACGTAGTGAGCCCCCACTCTCCAACTTTAATGCGTTTTAACTAAGTATTTTTTTGTTGACTTGATAAAACAAAAAATACGTATCTAATATTTTTGTATTACCTGATTGACGGACAAAATAGAATTTCGTTTTCTTTACCCAGTCATCATCCCTATTTACAAACAAAACGTTCCCACCAATAATTTATAAGTACCTTTCTACCACATCAAAGCAAACCAAACACGAACAGACCAAATACACGAGATCCACAAATATCTTGCAGCGATAGCCACGCCAGCACGTGTAGAAGCCTTCGAAACTTGTTGACGAATTCAAGGGCCTATCGAGTATCGAGATGAGAGGATTCGGTATCGATTCCCAGTACATTAATATAAGTCGAGTGCTCGACTCACCACTAAGGATGTTTTATTGTATCGATAAAACGGATTTCGTAACGTAGAGGGCTATAATGACCCCGAATTATTATGTGTCTGTGTATTTGTGAAGATGAAAGTGGTGGGTCTTTATTGCTGTGGAGGCTAGGGGTGTACACAAAGAAGTAGTAAGTATTTGGAGATTAGTAGTCGGGCTTCGATCAATAGAATCCGTCAGAAATTACATGGGGTGATTCATTGAGATGCTTCAGTAAACAAAAATCTGTACTCACTTTTAACGTGCATGACTTGCGTTTCGTCTTATATAGGGTGACTGGAAAGTTGTGAACGGAACTTAAACACGTGATTCTATTCATAATAACAAACAACTTTTCCAAAGAAACATCTTTTTATACTCATTAGATTTTAGCACAACAACACAACAGCCGTAGCTTCATTTTATCTTTGTCTTTGTTTCGACAGTTCAAAAGTGCTTTTGACTTGAAATAAATACCTTGATTTTTGCGTAACGGATAGAGGTAATGTTTGTTCTATAGAACCTCTTCGTCGATTTCAATGTTAACAAAAAGTAAGAGATATAGAGAATACTATGAGAAATGATATGATTTCAGAATGGGAAGAATGTATGAATCAGATTTATGTTCCAAACATTTCCAGCATGCCATTTCAATACCTAATCGTAAAACATGAACAGTATATAGTATATATCTTAATACCGGCAAATATCTCTTAATCTCAAGGAAAAGTAGTCAACCTCTTAGTTACTACAGCTTTCTCGTTTATTTTACGACGACCTAGTCTATTCCAGTCTAGACAAACGAGAATGTCTCCATTATCATGCTAGATTAACTTACGTACTGAAGAAATGCGGAGCTGTGCCTTACCTGGAAGAAGAAGCAAACAAATTCATTAGAATTCGAATGTTTTAATGAGAGTTAGGATACAAATAATGATTATGGTAATTTGCTCAATTAAGTACTGTAGGCCTTAGACTTACAAAACTTGCTCGTGAAAGTAAAGCTTCTGTTTGTATGTAAGGAATAATTTGTGCATGCCATCTTTGTCACTAGATGGCGCTAGTTTAGTTCCATTATAAATTGATAACATAACGATCGAATAGCTATAAAACTCAAATCAAATCATATAATTGTTCAAACTGACATGGTCAAAAAACGGGATAATTATCCGGGATCATGTAGCTTGCAACAGAGCTGAAAAATAACTCGAAATAGAAAACATGGGAAATATCCCGTTTTCAGTGTTAAGAGCGTTTACGCCTTACGACATTTCATACAAACTTTCAAGTCGTTATTTTCCGAAATGACTGAACTGATTTTGATGAAACTTCGTACACATAAGCAGGATACACAGATCTAAAAAGTTACTAAAAACATTTTCGAAAAATAGTGTTACAGTTAAATTAGACCAAATTTAAATTTTCTATAGAAACAGAGAATTCCAATTATCTCTTGTTTTAAAACACGTTTTGAAAATATTTTTTCGTAACTTTTTAGACCTATGTATGTATTTTGCTTATGCGTATAAAGTTTCATTTAAATCGGTTCAGTAATTTCGGAAAAAAACTACCTGAAAGTTTGTATGAAAAGCGGTAAGGAATAAACGCTCTTAATGGTCCTATCAAATCATCTATGATGAAATGATTTGAGTGTTTATTGAAAATAACACATAAAAAGATCATCACAATAGATAGACAGATACAACATATCGCTACTGCTGGTTTGTTTATTCGTCTTTCGCCATCTCATTAAGCGATTGAAATAGATACGTGATCGAATGGTAATCCTCGAATGCCAAACCTAACAGAGTACTTGCCAAACATAAAATTAAAAAAAAATCTTTATTGTAGGATTCTACAATAAAAAAATTACAGGTCAAAAGTTCTATAAGAAATTATAAGGTTACATCCACTAAAACTGTTGATTATGCCTACAATAACGTTTAACAAAAGTATCCAAAGAAGAAACTTAGACTTCGTAGTCGAAAATCCCACAGTAAGATCAAAAATACTATTACAACTTCCAATCCGATTCAAATATCTAGATAAACCGAAAACTTGAAGTCAATATAAACGTTAACTTGCAAAAATATTACAAAAAGAGCCCAAGAAACCTATCTTACGTTGTTTTAAGGTTATTGACAATCTGAATTTTGGCACCGGGTTCTTATATTATGAGCAAAGTTTGTCGCCAATCAATACGTAGTCTAATTTAGTATAAAAGCTCTATTATGTGTCAACTTGGTGTCCTATAAATTGTGAAGTTTGATAGTAAATGTTATTTAGATAGATTGCAAAATGTACTAAAGTCTGATAAAATGTGTCAATTTTTTCAAATGTTTTTGCAGTGATGAACGACAATTATTTTTTCACTTCAGTAGCTCAAACATGTAGGTTTTGCTGCCTGAAATCAGTGAGCAAAATGCGATTTTGCTCACTGAGTGAGACAAAGTAACTTTTTAATTATTTTTTTCAGAAAGCCCCGATTATCTTATTCAGCCTTGGGTTTGATCATACATTTCGAAACATTCACACTCTATCTCTTTCCCGCCCATTAGAAAGAGAGAGAGACAAAGACCAGCCCTTTCGAAGTTCCGTTTTTGAATTCGAACACGTTCGGAATTTCGTACTAAAGAGATTTTGCAAAAATTATGTCTTTTAATGTAATTTATTGAATTTTAAACTTATTGTTGTATTTAAACGAAAATAAGTATTTACTGCATATAAAACTGATATTTAACCTGTAAATATTTATTTCTAGTTTCAATAATGTTACGTAATATATTTTGAATAATAAAATATCATGGGTGCTATTTCCGAACACGCCTTAATTTAAATAAAAGAGCGGGAATGAAATTTCGTGTATGGCGTAAAGAGTTGAATAATGTTAAAAATATTAAAATAATCGTAAAATATTAGTGAAACTAGCGACGAGAACAATATTTTAACACCGGAAGAGTTAATACAACAAGTTATTAATGCAGAAATAAGTATCCTACCTGAGAAGTCTCGCAAGAAATATCTGAAAGCATACCATGTCTTCAACGATTGGAGACTTACAAAGGGCGCACCGCGCAAGCAGTTTTTCGGAGACGGTGTTGTAATCTTATTTTTTAGATTTATCACAGACGAGGCGATCATCTACAATGCTAATTATTTTGATTCACAATAAATAGTTATTTCAATCTATTCCTGTTTATTATTTAATCTCCTAAAGTGTTCTCGCTGCTGAAGTGGAAAGTTATGTGTGTTAAGAGCAAAGTTTTTTGCATCTCGTGCCTTTGAATCCCTCACCACACTCAAGACTTTGCTCTCTTGTTGCACAAATAAGTTTAGTATAAAAGCTCTATTATGTGTCAACTTGGCGTCCTATAAATTGTGAAGTTTGATAGAAATGTTATTTAGATAGATTGCAAAATGTACTGAAGTCTGATGATGTGTATTTTTTTTTCAAATGTTTTTGCAGTGCTGAACGACTATTATTTTTATTTACTGGAAAACGATTTTATATTGGGGTGTTAGTTATTTTTACACGCTACATAAAAAAACCTCTTCATGTCAAAGTTCCCTTTCTGTTCTTGTACTCAGAATAACAGATCATTAAAAACAATATAAAACTGCATTTTAGAGAATAAATACTTATAGCTGCCCAGCCAGAGGCCCGAAAGTCTGACAATCAATCTTACCAAACGGTATCGTATTACCCAGCAACTTGGTTGTGGATGTCAGATAGACCGTCGCTTATATGTATAAAACACTGGTATTATAAATAATATTTCTCAACAGATAATAATTTAAAACCACAGTAATGAGCAACCGAATACATAGTAACAAATATATAAATACGTGTTAATCTCATTTCAAGCCAAGTAATTTTAAATATGCTCGTCTCTGTAAATTGACCTCTCGTTGCTTTTCACAATGAAAACGCCACGTTTGCGATGACGGACCTTAATTGGACAATTACAAATAATTTACTCGTAAAGCAGATCTTTTTCAAAGTTAATGTTATGTAGGTTCTTTTAAATAGGATGCCTTGTTGGTCTAGTGGTTTTGGTTGGATTCCTAGGTCGGACAAAGAGTTATTGGGTTTTTTCATCAGGGATTTGTCAGTAGCAGCCATGGAGTCTGGTTCTGTGCTCGGTTGACGGCAATAGGCTCGCCTAGTATTACATAGACCAACGAAATGTGGGAGTAATAAAGACACACTTCTAACATAACTTTGACGTTGTCTTAATTCAACTCAATTCAAGATTACTAGCACTTAATTGCAAACTCACTACCTACTACATAGTATAAACGATAAAATATGGGCTCGCTATGGCCAACATCAATACATCAGGATTACACATATTTTAAGCGTTTCCCACGTTAATTAATAAATGTCTCATGTTGTGATAAGTTTATAACCATTATTATTATAAAGGGTGTAAAACACCTCTTAACGAAGCCGAAAGGCACTGGTTCTCCCTGTCATTGCGATCATTTTTTTGTTCTACACCATACCTGGGAACCTTCTAGTTACGGAGATATTAAGGGTCAAAGTTTCCACTTTTTGACAAGTATTTTTTTAAATACAAGTTTTTAATGTAAGATTTTTACTTTAAACACCTCGACGACCCACGTACTATTCAATCCGTCCATCAGCACAATGTTTTGAGTACGTTATATTGAGTTCTACCACAAAACATGATTACACCCCCAAAAAAAGTCGTTTCCCAGCAATAATTTTTGCGAAAAGTTACTTAGTTTCATGTACAAAATGCTTGGTTGACGGCTTCGTGATGAGGTGATTTACACGGTGTATACTTATAAATAGTGCTATAAGGCGCTACTAGCCTGTAAAAGTGTTTATTAATTACCTATTAGTGTTACTGTTGCTTTATTTATAAGTTCTACAGCTATGTATATTTTTATGTTAATAAATAATTTTTCTAAACTAAAAACTTAAGCGTTTCCCAAACCCCAAATCATTCTATAAGCTTTCGTTTTCCAAAACTGTATCATAAAGTGGTACTAAATATATATATTGCTCTTAAAAAAAATAAGTTATTTAGTTTTCTCAATGGACTCAACTTATATTTTATTCACGTCTTATTCCGACAACCGCCTACTACTTATCCAGAAGATAAGTATTTGTTAAATAATTTAAGCGGAATCGTGATAGCAAACACCTTTAGAACAAGTTGACATTTATATTACAGGAATATAAATGCCAATCAAATGTCTAAGAATGATATTTACGGATGGACTGAAAAGCTGAAAAATATACATGAAGAAAACTGTAGTCGTGAGTCATATATAAAAATGTATACAAAATTTATGTTTATCTAAGATCGACATTTAATTTCTAAAGTTCCTTTTACAATCATTATAATGGGTGTCAAAATACCCTTAACAAAGACAAAAGGTTCCTGTTTTCCCCGTCATTGAGATTACCTTTTTGTTCTAGACCACACCTGGGATTCTTCAATTAACGGAGATATCGAAGGTCAAAGATCCATCTTAAGAGTTACTTAATTTGATGTCAAAATATGTCTGGTAGAACAGGTCATTCCATGGTACGCTTTTATTGTTAAACTTCTAATTTCTTAGTTTTTTGCTGGTTAAATAGAGTTTTTTTGTAAAACGCTGCATAATTAATAACACCCCAGATATATATTAAAATCTCACCAAACCCCAGTTTTATCAAAAATAGGAAGTTCCTTCCTACGTATTTCTTCATTCATATCTGCAATGCATGCATAATAAAGAGAAATCTATTCCACATACAAAAACGGCTGACGGCACGGTTGGCGCAGTGGTTGAGTAATCGACTGCTGCGCTGCGTGTCGCGGGTTCGATCCCCGCACGGAACAAATATTTGTATGGCCTACAGATAGTTGTTCCGGGTCTGGCTGTTTGTGTATGTGAGTTTGAATGTTTGTAAACGCACCCACAATACAGGAATAATTCCTAGTGTGGGCTAATGTTTAAAAAAAAAAAAAAAAAGACCACCTAAAAAAAAACATCACCATCATCTCTGTATTGAGTGTGTACATAAATTGTTAAATAAATAAATCAAAAATATTAAACTCCATATTTCAAAACACTTAACTAAAGCTCGCTCTCAGCTGTGTTTAGTTCTTTGCAAGATTTGTTCGTTGCGTGAACACTGCTGTAGTGAGAGAGTAACTCTGTGAGAAACTTCATCCCTAATGTAAAAGTTCCACAGCCTCGGGGTCTGTCAAAAGTTGCCTTTCTGATGCGTGCAACGACCATACAGAGTCGATCTTGCAACTTATATGCTCTTATATACTTTTGTCGCGAACTGTAATTGAAAAGTTAAGTGTTTGGTTGATTCTTTGGAAGATTAGTGGACTAGTTTTGATGTGGTAAATTGATTGACGGATTGTTGAGGTTTTGTGTTGTGACAGATGGTGTGTTAGTTTGTGAATTGCTGCGGTCTATGTTTTGTTACATCACGCTTGTGATCCCTGATGGGACAGGCAGATAGAAGAAGATTGTATTGAAGGGGATTGTAAAGATGCTTCTTAGTTTTAGAAGAGTTTCATTACTAGCTATTTGCTTATTAGCGTGTTGAATTTAATATAAAAGGAAAGGTTTTGAGTGGTTTAGGTACACTGAAAAAAATAAAATGTTACTACCGCACATTAAAGCTATAACATTAAGATTTACTGACTTTTTACAGTAAAAATGAATGTTTGTAAAACATTAAAAAGCAAAACAGTAACGTTTAATGATTGAACATTTAATTTAACAGATATCCAGTTAAAACTGACTGATCATGATTCGAGAAACAGTAAACGTGATGTGGCAGTAAATTGTAATGGTTTGATAAGTAAAACAAATCGAATAAAACATTTCATTTAACAGATAACACATTAGAACTTACTGATCATGGTTCGACAAAAGTTAACGTTATGTGGCAGTAAATTTTAATGGTTTGATCGTTTAAACTGATCGAATAAAACAATTCATTTAACAGATATCACGTTAAAACTGACTGATCATGATTCGAGAAACAGTAAACGAGATGTGGCAGTAAATTGTAATGGTTTGATAAGTAAAACTAATCGAATAAAACATTTCATTTAACAGATAGTACATTAGAACTAACTGATCATGGTTCGACAAAAGTTAACGTTATGTGGCAGTAAATTTTAATGGTTTGATCGTTTAAACTCATCAAATAAAACATTTCATTTAACAGATATCACGTTAAAACTGACTGATCATGATTCGAGAAACAGTAAACGAGATGTGGCAGTAAATTGTAATGGTTTGATAAGTAAAACTAATCGAATAAAACATTTCATTTAACAGATAGTACATTAGAACTAACTGATCATGGTTCGACAAAAGTTAACGTTATGTGGCAGTAAATTTTAATGGTTTGATCGTTTAAACTCATCGAATAAAACATTTCATTTAACAGATATCACGTTAAAACTGACTGATCATGATTCGAGAAACAGTAAACGAGATGTGGCAGTAAATTGTAATGGTTTGATCAGTAAAACTAATCGAATAAAACATTTCATTTAACAGATATCACGTTAAAACTGACTGATCATGATTCGAGACCAGTAAACGTGATGTGGCAGTAAATTGTAATGGTTTGATCAGTAAAACTAATCGAATAAAACATTTCATTTAACAGATAGCACATTACAACTAACTGATCATGGTTCGACAAAATTAAATGTTATGTGGCAGTAATTTGTAATGGGTTGATCAGTAAAATTAATCAAACAAAACATTTCACTTAACAGATATCACATTAAAACTAACTGATCATGGTTCGACAAAATTTAACGTTATGTGGCAGTAATTTGTAATGGGTTGATCAGTAAAACTAATCAAACAAAACATTTCACTTAACAGATATCACGTTAAAACTAACTGATCATGGTTCGACAAAATTTAACGTTATTTGGCAGTAAATTGTAATGGTTTGATCGTTAAAACTAATCAAATAAAACATTTCATTTAACAGATATCACAATAATAACTAACTGATCATGGTTCGACAAAATTTAACGTTATGTGGCAGTAATTTGTAATGGGTTGATCAGTAAAACTAATCAAACAAAACATTTCACTTAACAGATATCACGTTAAAACTAACTGATTATGGTTCGACAAAATTTAACGTTATGTGGCAGTAAATTTTAATGGTTTGATCGTTAAAACTAATCAAATATAACATTTCATTTAACAGGTATCACATTACAACTAACTGAACATGGTTCGACAAAATTTAACGTTATGTGGCAGCAAATTGTAATGGTTTGATCAGTAAAACTAATCAAACAAAACATTTCACTTAACAGATATCACGTTAAAACTGACTGAACATGATTCGAGAAACACTAAACGTGATGTGGCAGTAAATTGTTATGGTTTGATCGTTAAAACTAATCGAATAAAACATTTCATTTAACAGATAGCACATTAAAACTACATCATGGTTCGACAAAAGTTAACGTTATGTGGCAGTAAATTTTGATTTACATTGATTGTCGCTGAGATGATATTGTGACTGAACTGACTGAATTTGAACCTAACTTCGATTTGTTAGCAACGAGTTAAATATGTAAATTGAAAACGGATTGTTTATACCTACGATGAATTTCAAACGATTAAAATTACTGTCTCTTGACATTAAAAAGAACTGCTTGATTGAACCAAAATAAAACAAGTCGAAACTCGCTTCTTTCTTGGGTAAACGTCACGTGATCACGTCTGTTGCGGCAGTTTGTGTTGCCAGCCTAGTGGATTTTCCTCTAAAACTGGTGGTTTCGACCCGGGGTTTTAGTAGTTAAAATAATAATATTGATTTATTGATTGTTAGTATTACGTTATCATAAAAGAAACCAATGATTATTTATACTTATTGTTTTCTTCCATAATAACTAAAAATTGTTTAGTGGTAAATTTTGCAACTATGAGAGTAGGGCAGTTTTTCGTTAGTGGTTTTCTGGTGGTGTTTGGTGATTTGGATTGCAATGTTTTAAAAGCATTGGTTTTTGCTAAGCCACCATTGTGGGACAAAAGACACAAATTACACAGCAACAGAAATATGATTGACAAATATTAAATATTAAATTTATTATTATTATTTATTTATTATTAATATTATTATTTATTATAGGAGATTAATAACTAATATTATATAATATATTATCATGGATTCATTGAACTTTTTATGTTTGTGTTTTCTTTGTGTGTATGTCTTGTGTGTGTATTGAACTTTGTATGTATGTGTAATGTGTTTCATTAGATGTTTTATTTTTATGTCTTTGTTTATTGTCCTTTTTTATTTCTTAAGTAACACTTTCGAGGAGAAAAACTCATCGTCCGACGAATTCGAAGACATCATGGACACGATTGGTACTGCCCCGTATACGGATAAATCAGTACTTAAAAAAATGCATTCTTTATGTAAGCACTCTGAGATGTTGACTCTGGTGGAAAGTTAGTTTTAAGGGCGTTTGTGCACTACAAGGAATTTTACTGTCCTGCAGTCCGATTTTTTACGGTCCGATGTGGCATGAGAAACACGGATGATCCATCTTGTGCACTTGTCCGTCTTTACTCGGATCGGTGCAGCGCAATTTAGAGTAGGTTTCTTTGTATCTACACGTCACGCACGCGTAATTACGCTAGGAACGTCGGCAGTTGCTTGCTTTATTACTCTAGGTGTGAAGACGTAGAAGAAAAAAAAATTGGGTTCATCTCCTTATAATTGAAAGGTACCTGACAGGGTTATACATAAACCACAATGAATTGAGGCAGAACGAAAGATTTTTTTATATACTGTCCGATCTCTTCGATTCATCTTATGAATAATACCGATCGCGGACGCAGTGCACAAGCTTAGACACGTTTTTCATTGATGTCATCTCGGACCGGGAAAACGACCCGGCGGCATGGGGAAAAGTAACAATTCGGACGGTAAAATTACGTATAGTGCACAAACTAGTATAAACATTTATGGCGTGCCTTAACGGAACGTAAAAAATCGGACTGCCGGACAGTAAAATTCCTTGTAGTGCACAAACGCCTTAATTGTTGGCAACACCGTTAACGTTCCCCGCCGGCCACCATATTTATTTCTTTCATTTGAAATTTTGAATCTTGTGAGTTGTGCCAGCTACGCGTACATACGTGCACAGAAAAAAAACTTGTGTCTATTTGATTAAATTGAAGAATATATCATGGGTGACGAGATTGAGACCACAGCGATGCTCCTCAGGGAATGGGGATTTGAAAAGTACATTTATGTGTTTAGAGGTAAGCCATTTCATGAACTTTGGTACCTACATTTATAGGTTTATTTAAGTATACTTAGACCATTTCTATGTTCGTGATGATTTCTATGATCGTTATGTTACTAAAATGGAAATACTTACGAAAGGACAGCTCATTCTAAATTACCTTAATGAATAGATTAAACTAGCCACACAAAAACTTGAACATTGAAAGAAGTTCCATTTGAAAATTTTAGGAAAAAACGGTTTTGGTTAATTAAATAGTTTACCTCTATAATGTTAGTTTGTGTGGCTTAGCTAATGACAGGTGTAATTTGTGTATAATATTGAGATAAATCATGATTGTACTACTAAAAAAGGTTGTATGATAAATTCGGCATCATGGAGGTAGAAGTAAATAGGTTTAATTATGTTTTGAATTCACAAACTTAGTGCACACGATGTTCTAAATTCAATTTCATTTATCCTTTATTGTGTAATCGTAGCCATCTTGAAAAAAAAAGGTTATGGGTCGCTACTGTTGACATTAAAATGTACTAGCCTTCTCGTTATTTACAAATGTGACATTCATTACCCGCCGCTACTGTGAAGGCACAAAAAGTACTAGGTAGGTATCGTTCAAAAACAGTTCACCCTTCATTATGCAATAATTTGAATTGAATTTCTTTTTCATGACTAGTGTGACGTGATGCGAAACCGATTAGTGCAAAACTGTGACGTTTTATCGACGGAGTGTAAAACAGGAGGTACTATATTCAATACTAGCTGATGCTCGCGGCGGTTATCACCCGCCCGCTTATACTAAAACCTTCCTCGAGAATCACTCTATCCATTGGTGAATGCAGCATGAAAATCGTTTATTGTTGTTGGTTTTTTCTAATAAGTAGTGATCATTGTGTTGTGGTTATGGTGTCTTTGCTTCGAATGTTTCTGTTTGTGCTTAAAAATACTGTAAATCAAGGTCAGACAGTTCAAAATGGGCTGGAAATACACGTCAGATTTTGTTTCCGAATGTCTGAAGCCAGATCAGACTGTGATGAAAAAACTGACGTATATTCCCGGCCTTAGGGGCGGAGTTAAGCTTTGCATGCACATAAAACGTTCAGTCATAATAATACATCATTAAAAATACATTCAATTTAAACCTCCAGTACAAAAGCATGCTACTTTGACACACTTTAATTATTTAAGGGTGTATGTGTTAATAAGGAGTATTAAGAATGTGTATTGTTGTAAGTTTTCTATCTTACTGTTTTCAGAAAACGAAGTAGACGCGTTTGCTTTAAAATTATTAGATGATGCGCAAGTGAGGGCATTAATTCCTGCAATAGGACCGCAAGCAAAATTCAAAAAAGTTCTGTCAGAGTGGAAGGTGTCGCTTGAAAAGGTAATTTAAGACACAGTCTCAATAAGTCTCTAACGATAATATTTTCTGAGTTTTTACCTTGACTAAGCTCCATGTCAAAGGTCAGGAAAACATACCTGCATAGTTATTTACAAGTGTTTATTACAGAGTGGCAAGGCTTCACAAATTGATGATGATTTAGACCAAATAATTTCAATGTATGGAGACTCTTTAGACGGACTGACGAAGAGTTCCACGAGCCCAATCAAATCCCTTCCAGCGTCACCTAGCATCTCATCAAGATCTTCAGTGTCTGTGTCTGCACATGCCAATTTTGTAAGTAGTTTTATTTGTACTGCAAAATCCCTACAACCAGTCGCCTGGACGGTACACGTGGTAATATCAACTCACCATCCCCTATTTTTCACCAACTTCATAAAATCTAGCTATTCGACTTGTACGTATGTAATACATTGTGACCCTGGATAATGTACACAAACGAAAATAGATTTCTATTACTTATTTATAATATGTTGGATGTTTGGAAGCTGGGTGCAAAGCCTTAAGGGGTGATAGTTGACACCATTTGGAGCATTATGAGCTTTTAACCTAGCTTCCAAACATCCTGTATAAAACTATATAAGACGATTAGTGACATGTTTTTATTTTTAGGATCTTGCTTTGCTCTTGGCAACTACTCCAGATGGTAAACTGCTACTTCAACATGATCAAGAAAAGACATTGGGAGAACAATGTAGAAAAATATTAGTACGAGTAATTTCAAAGGAAATTCTTAGACATGACCCCAGGTCAAATGTAACTGCTGATATATATTTAAGTTGGCTTAGCGAGATAAGTAAGTAAGCTTCGCTGGCACTTTTAATGGATTATACTTCTTTTGGGGTCTTATGTTTTTATATTTTGTTGTTGTTTTTCTTTTCAGAACGGTTATTTCCTTCAGAAAATCTACATTGTTATTACACCAAACCAAAAGCTGGAATACAACGAGCTCACGGCCGGCTTTACGACGCAGTGGTAAATTTAAAAGCCAAGTACCGAAGACAAAAAGTGTATCAACCGCGAGCACGACGCTCTCTAGAGAAGACGTTAACTCCAGAACCGTCTACATCTACATGTAACAGTGTTAGTTTACATAATAATAAAATATCCATCACGCAAGAGGAAGAGGAGTGCCTGGAGTGGTTACGTTGCTCTTCTGATAATTATGCCTTGTGTGCAGAAAAGTGGCAAAGCACCAACCAGTATCGGAAGCAACGTGTTCTCTCAAATGAAAAAGAGTCTTATATCCAAGAATTCCCATGTTTGAAGCGCTCTTGGGGACATGAATTGGTAAATTTTTTGACTACAGACTATCGAGTTCTTAATGTATTACTTTAGTCGTAAACTTTTAAGGTTTCTCAAACTACATCAATTTATTTCAGCTGACTGCTGACTTCAATCACTGGTACCCTGAAAATGAACATTCATTAGATGATAAACTACCGTTACTAAAGAGCAAATTACTCAATATATCTAAAACCTTATCAAGACGATCACCATTTGAAGAGGAACTTAAGAAACTAGTGCAAGGTGAGTTTGCTATACTCATAGTATAGTTCCACCAAATAAAGTAATGTGTCAATCATTTATTTGGCTGGACTATTTCTAGCCGCTTAATAAATACCGTCGTTTAACTAACTGCCTAGCCACCCAAAAGAGTTGCGGTTTCAACCAGCTGGCTGCGACAAGTGTATACACCTCTTTAAATACCAGGCTTCAATTAAATGAATCATTCTAGTCTAGATAAAATTTTGGTTGGTCGGAGCCCTGCCAATTTCAAAGTCGAAATAATCAATTCGATTCAATATATTTATTGGTTTTCATGGGTTTACAGTAGATGTTATAGTGTAATATAGATTTAACATTCATTTCTAGACACTTAAAAATATCAGTGAAATTCATGGATTACTAAAAATTATTATTAAAAATGACAGTTACTAATTTTTGTTCTTGTTGCTTGACAGATCAAGATCCTGAAACGAGCGTTCTCGCTGTATTACTCCTTATTCCCCACATTATTGGACCTGTTCACTTAAAAAAGAAGAGAATCTCTGCTGCAGAAGTGCGTCAAAGCTTTATTTTACACGTTGAAGAGAAAAGACAAGTCTTGGAAGAGCGATTGAAGCGACACAACAGGTACAAGTCTTTGGGATTGACCATCCAACCTTATATGATAGTTGCTGGTCCATTGAAAAATATAATAGCACGTTACGTTGTTGTTGATGATATTCTCTACGAATTGCCAAACATCTGCAAAACTGTGGATACATGTTTTAAAATTATATGGGCTCTTAATTTAGAGTATCCTAGTGAATGTTTACCCATCTGGCAATTCTTAGAAAGGGCTATTTACAAGTTTTCTGCAAATTTTATTTCAAAAAACAGACTTTCATCATCTGTCCTAAGTTTATTGAGTGATTGTAGTATGTCTGCTGAGTAAAAATGGTTACCTGTTTTATTTGTAATACTGTTGTCATAAACATACGAGCGTTAAAAGTCCATTTCCAAGTTTTTCATCAGCACCACAGGTTTGAACAATATCACTGCGTAGAAGGCAATTGTTTCCGGTCGTATCACCTCTTTAATTCCTTTCGTAGACATTACTTTCGGGAGCATTCAAGTCAATTAACTGAAGAAAACGAGCAATATCCTGCAACAGATCAGAACATTTTAGTCGAGACTGACGGTTCCCCTTCTCAAGAACTAGTTAGTGATTTTATTGGGCCCGTGAATGATCATTTGTCTTCCGAACAATCTAGTAATCAAACTCATCCTTGTAACTTTGTTGTAACACCAGAAGTACCTTTGTGGCAAGATTTACCTCACGCTTCTTTAGAAATGGCTCTAGCTTCGCTAGTAGCATCCTTGTATGGGTCTGTGAACTTGCCAAGAAATATTGTCCAAATAATTATAAAAAAACTTTTAAGCATTTTGTCGTCTTCGGTGGTTCAATTGATAGGAGACTTCTTGCAGAATATGGCTGATAATGGTGAAATTTCTTGTAACAGTCCCGTTTCAGAAGTGCTACATACAATGTGTATTGCAATCACTTCGTGCTTCAATCCGTTTTTATCGGAGTATCGTAGATTGAAATACTTTCAGAGCCGTCGGACTTATATTCCACCTAAAGCAGTAGTAGTGGGTGAACGTCACAAGTCGAGTACTTTACGAGGCAGTCAGGTACTTTCTTCGGTTACTTGCACTATGCAATTGATTCCATTAAGAGAAGTCTTATTTAGTTTTTTTTCCATCGAAACAGTCTTGGTTGATACATTGCATTACATGGCTGATCTAAACAAAGATGTTAACGTTATTCGAAATTTTATTCAAGGGCGCTATTGGCAATCAAAAAGAAGAGCTCATGTAGGCAAACATGTAATACCGTTGTTTTTATTTTTTGACGACTATGAGACTTCAAATGCTTTAGGAAGTCATTCCGGGATTCATAAATTAGGTGCCGTGTATGTGTCAGTCCCTTGTCTGCCTCCTTGGCGTTGTAGTGTTCTATCTCATATTTTCTTAACATTGCTATTCCATTCTTCTGACAGATTAAAATTCGGCAATAATATAATCTTCCAGCCTGTAATAGATGAGCTTAATTATCTGAGTTCTACTGGCATCTCCTTTGTTATTCCAAATTTTGATGGAGTTGTGTATTTTGAACTGGCTTTAATTATCGGAGACAATTTAGGTATTCATTCTATTACCGGTTTTGTGGAAAGCTTTTCTGCCAACTACCCATGTAGAATTTGCCGCGTTAGAAAAGAAGAGATGAAAGTTCAATTACAAGCGGATGATGCCCTCCTTAGATGTGATACCGATTATGAAGCTGATATTTTAGAATGTATTCCAGCAAATTCTGGTGTTAAAGAAAGGTGTGTTTGGTTAAAGGTGGACGGCTTCAGACTATTCAAACAAGTTGGAGTAGATGTTATGCATGATATTCTTGAAGGTGTTGGCAAATATGTCATGGGACTGGTTCTTAACAAGTACATTAATCGTTTTGAATATTTTACCTTAGAACTGCTTAACACTAGGTTGAAAACATTTGAGTATGGGCAAGATTCACGCAATAAGCCCGTTGAATTATCTATGGTCCACATCAAAAACTGTAATATTCGCCTGAGTGCGTCAGAAATGTTAACCTTTATACGGTATTTTTCCATTTTAATAGGAGACAAGATTCCTGATGGCGACACATACTGGGCACTTTACCTAAAGTTAAGGGAAGTTTTAGAGCTTGCTATGTTAACTTCTGTTTGGGTTGGTCTTCATATGGTCATGCAAGACTGTGTTTGTCAACTGAATGAAATGTATTTGCTTCTCTCTAGTGAAGCACTGAAGCCAAAGTTTCACCATCTTACGCACTATCATAATGCCATGATTAATTTTGGTCCGCTTTCTTTTTTTTCATCTATGCGATACGAAGCAAAACACAGGTTAGCAAAGACATCTGCTAGAGCTTCATCTAATAGAAGGAACGTGACGTTAAGCTTAGCAGTCAAACACCAACTTAAATTAAACGAAATTTTTTTAAGAGGTTCTCTTGATCCTATTCTAAATTGGGGACCTACAAAACTGCAGGTGGTACATTCTGAAATAACTCTTATTCAGTCTCTTCTCAGTTTGGACGGCAGCAAGACTGTAAGCTGTGTCAGTTGGGTTGCAATGTCTTCTTTTCGGTACCAGAAAGGTTCTATACTTGTTTATTGCACTGAACCAATTGGTGATCGTAACGACGTAACTTTTTTAATGGTGGAGAATGTGTACATTTACCATAACTCGGAGATTATTTTGACAGGGTCTCTGTTACAAACAATTCTTTTTGACTTTCATTACTATGCATATGAAGTTAAACATCAAGAAAAGAAAATTGCTATTTGGTTCAAAGACCTTTATTTTCAAACGCCCCATACATTGAATACAATATTGTCTCCTTCTAGAAAGTTTTTGGTTACTTTACGTTGTCCTATTTGAAATAGCTCTCTATTACCTTCATTCTTTTCTTGAAGTGAAAGCTTGTTTATGACCCAGGTATTAATAAAACTGGAGGATGCTATTGTTTTTTCCATAACAAAACATTCCATAATGGCTGTAATAATTAACTACGAGTATTAGAGCAAGTTTGCAAATATATGAAAGAAAAGCAGTATATTTTAAAAACTTGATATTTATAAAATAAATAAAAATTTGTTAAATAAAAGTGAGCAAAAATTATCATTTATTATTTATTATTAATTCTGCATTTGCATTTATTTATTTTCATTTATTTAATTTAAGCACTAACAGGTTTTAACAATTTCAAAGGCACGGCTTTAACTTTTCAAAAGCTAGCATCATGCTAAAAGTGACAATCTACAAAGGTCCACACATAACTTATTTAATCCATGTGTAAACCTTCTCACAAAACATTCTTAATCTTACATCTAAGATAAAACATAGTTCAAAATTTTACCACTACGACCGGGGTAGATGACGGCCCTGTGCATCTTGCAAACCTATTCTACGTAAGAAAAGAAGACATGACAGTTTTAATTATAAAAAAACTAAGATTTAAAGTAGTACTTCTATTTAACATATATTTGATTTGTTCTGTACATATCGAGTTCTGCATAAATACTGCTTTTCTGCAGAATTTTCTGAAAGGGCTCTTAAGACATCAGGAGTTATATCTTGTTAGGTCTACTAGCAGTTCATCTGTTTAAAGTTAAACGATTAATAAATTGCAGTGGTTGAGCTTAGAGTCTTATCCTATTGTATTGTTTTGGCATTGTACTTGAATTTAGTGTAAGTGGATATTTAATTTATAGCAGACTAAGTTCAGTAGCAATTACCCTTAGACTCAAAAATTAGTACCACCTTTCTTCAAAAGGTGTTTTGAAAAAAATGTTTTTTATTTATTTCATTCTAAGCATGGATATTATGTTGTATTGGTATTGTATTTGAATTTAGTGTAGGTGGATATTTATTTTTAGCAGACCTAAATCGTTAAACAATTGACTATGTGTATACATACAGGGTGGCCTGAACATAGACGTCCAAAAATTAAATTTCGGACCCTCGTATCGTGGGGTATCCGAATCACCCCCATGTATGTTCCGCGACTTTTCATAGTTTTCGAGTTATGATTTTTTTTTCTGGATGTTTGAGAATTTTCGACCTGACCAACCTTACGTAATGGATATAATATTGTTTGGGTATTTTACTTAATTATAATTATTGTACTTAAATTTCGGACTGTTTTGATTACAACAACAGTTTTAAATTAAATTTTAGGTATAAAGATCAACGTATTAAAAACACAACAACACTCGTTGACAATTGACGATGTGTATACAATATATTATGTTTAAGTTATTTATGTGTAAATATTTGGGTTTGTTTTCCATTTATTTTGTTGTAAATATAAGAATTTTACCAATTTAATACCTATGTATGATTATTTTCAGACTAAGTTCAGTAGCAATTACCCTTAAGACTAGAAGAAACTTGTTTCAATTTACTTAATTCTAAATACATTGGATATAATTGTTTTGGTATTTTACTTACTTATAAATATTGTACTTAAATTTTGAACTGAAATGACTGTGCATATAAGGTCAGGAACAACTTTTACTATAGGACCAAACCTTAAATCACGAAAAAAAGAACTGCTTTTCTCTACAATATGTTCGCAATAACTCGTCAAAATATGTGGAATAGCTGTTTTTTTTTTCGCGATTCAGAGTTTTGTCCCATAGTAAAAGCTGTTCATAATGATGAGTACAATGACCCCTTAAGAGATTTCATGTATCATGCAAAAATAAATCTTTAACAATAAGTATCTTTAAATTATCTAAGTGTAAATATTTTGTTTGGTTTTCCATTTAATTTGTGGTAAATATAAGAATTTTACTACTTTAATACGTATGATAATTTTAAAATAAATGTCCTAAAGAACATTTTTTTTTATTTCACGCCACCTGCTACTGTACACGTGCAGTACTCGCTACTGTACTTGCTCAGTTACAGGTAATGTGAAGGATAATATTTATTATGTGTACTTATGCTCAGTTGCGGGTACGGTTAGTGCCCAGTTACAAGTAACGTGAATAATAGTACTTTTTAATGTGCATGCACATTAAAAAGTACTATTCTTCAGGTTACCTGTAACTGTGTAACTCATTACCCGCTACTGTGCACGCACATTATAAAGTACTATCCTTCACGTTACCTGTAACTGTGTAACTCATTACCCGCTACTGTGCACGCACATTAAAAAGTACTATTCTTCAGGTTACCTTTAACTGTGAAATTCATTACCAGTTACTGTGCATGCACATTAAAAAGTACTATCCTTCTCGTTAGGTGCAACTGTGTAACTCATTACCCGCTACTGTGCACGCACATTAAAAAGTACTATCTTTCTCGTTACCTTTAACTGTGAAATTCATTACCCGCTACTGTGCATGCACATTAAAAAGTACTATCCTTCTCGTTAGGTGCAACTGTGAAGCTCATTACCAGCTACTGTGCATGCACATTAAAAAGTACTATCCTTCTCGTTAAATGCAACTGTGAAATTCATTACCCGCTACTGTGCACGCACATTAAAATGTACTACCCTTTCCGTTAAATGTAACTGAAACTCATTACCCGCTACTGTGCATGCATATTAAAAAGTACTATTCTTCTCGTTACCTTTAACTGTGAAATTCATTACCCATTACTGTGCATGCACATTAAAAAGTACTATCCTTCTCGTTAAATGTATCTGTGAAGCTCAATACCAGCTATTGTGCATGCACATTAGAAAGTATTATCCTTCTCGTTAAATGCAACTGTGAAATTCATTACTCGCTACTGTGCACGCACATTACAAAGTACTATCCTTCTCATTAAATGTATCTGTGAAGCTCATTACCAGCTATTGTGCATGCACATTAGAAAGTACTATCCTTCTCGTTAAATGCAACTGTGAAATTCATTACTCGCTACTGTGCACGCACATTAAAAAGTACTCTCCTAAACGTTACCTGTAACTGTGAACTTGCAGTACCCGCTACTGTGTATGCACATTATTTTTTACCGTTTTAAAGAGTATTAAAACATTTAAGTTCTTTTAATGTTTTAATCATTAATTATTTTTAATGTTTTAAACATTAATTATTTTTAATGTTTCAAACATTAAAAAAAATTACTGTCTTAAACATTAAAATTTTTTTAATGTTTGAAACATTAAAAATTATTGTCAAGCTTTTACTGTTTTCGGCTCATTAAAAGTTACTGCTTTGAACGTTAGGCTCATATTTTACTGTTTAAAGCAGTACAGTTCTATGTTTTTTCGATTGTTTTTACTGCTTATTTTTTTCAGTGTATGTACCTATTTACATAACATAATATCAATCACGAAGGGGTTATGGAGAGGTGGACCTAATAGTTCACCGCCATTACGCCAGTTGTGTTTAGGTCCCATGAATAGGGGGCGAGCATATTGCCATCAATAGAGCACATTGAGACTCCGTGGATGCTACTGAGAAACTCCTGATGGGAATACCCAATAACCCGTAGTCTGACCTGGGAATCAAATCCAGAACCTGATGCTCTGTTGAAAGATATCCTGGTAAAAAACCTTAACAAAGAAATCTTAAAATATATTTCCGTCCCGAAGTCCGAATGCGAGAAAAATAATTTCACAACCGCAAATTCTGCGCAAACAAACCTTTCATATCAATCAAATTTTAAAAAGCGTCGGCATCGATACACACACAATACACGCCCGCCAAAGGGTCGGGGTTTTCTACGCAACGTAATTTCCGACAGCAATGGACCGTGAGCTCTGGCGAAATTCCGCCAATCGGCGTTATTAAGCGGACCGCGATGCGGGCCGTGGGCTGCGGATCGAATGTATGGAGTTGTCTGTACTTGTACTCGGCGATCGATTCTGATGGACTGATCAGTTTCTTTTCAAAGATATTTATTTTTGCTGTGTTATAACCAGAGATCAGAATAGGTAGAGTATCTTTACCTACCCAAAATTCGAGGAAGGAAGTAACATGTAGTTGAAAATACGTCTTCTAAAATCCCGAAATCATAAACACGACAATTAAAACCCGGGATTCTAAAATCAGTTGACAAATGGTTGATTTGATGAATCATTTTCCAATTTTTGGAGTTCCGTACTAAAATTGTGTCTAATTGAATTTACCCATTTAAAACAAAGCATTTGAGATTCAAATGTTTTATTTTTAATAGGTAAATATAACAAAAGATATTGAGGCAAGTGTTGCTTAGCTTTTGAGACCCTTTTTATTACAATATAATCAGATAAAAAACGAGAAAACTTTCAAGAATTAATTTTGTATGCAAAACAAAGCTCTTTAATTTAACAGTTTTAGTGCGGAACTCTAAAAACTACGATTCTTCACTACTCACACACACTAAGATTCTTCAATAATTATATTGGAATAGATTAAATTTAGTTTTAATGTATTCAAAGCGCAATAAGTAATTTGAAATTTCTCAAATCCCGGGATTAAATCGTCATTTTCATGATTCCGGGAATTTAGAGGTAGTATTATTAACTCGATGTTATTTCTTTCCTCGAACTTTAATTAAATATACTCTAGCTAGATCTCTAAATATTACTTTCGTTACATGTTATAATATTATGTATTTAAATCCAAATGAGTTAGGTGTTTCTTGTGTGACTATTTTCTGAGAGGAACCTCAAAACAACCTCAGAGGTCTCATTTGCAGTCATGATTTCGTCTTGGTTATATTATGTGAAGATAGTGTTAGGACGATTATGATTGTTTAGAAGGTAATAGAGGATGTTTTGACTAAGTGTTCCCTTAGTGATAACTTCAAGTAGTATTAAGGAAAGAAAGAATAACGTGTATTTGGCACCAAGTCTTTTGTATGGTGCCGTCCAAAATTAGTAAATTTGTTTGAATCTTTTATGTCGAGCGCCTCCGTAAAATATAAAGAATATAAACATTTCAAAACCATAAGTGCTCACAACTATTCCATTTTCAAAATTAAGCCCTTTTATTGCTTTCACAATTTAAAAAAAAATGTAAAAAAGACCTTTTTTACCAATACAACATAATTTCAATCTCCATACCTTCTAACCCTCCAAAGCGGTGTCGGTCCAACAGATCCCCCAATACAATGTTTTATCAACCCGAAAACAGTCGGAACGCTCGAATCTGTCTGCTCTGTTTAAAAATGTAAAGCAGGAACACGTCACTGCAGCTTGAAAGGCAGGAAATGCATTTGCAAATTAGATTTCAACCCCCCCGCCGCCGGCGTTATCGTGTCTTCAACCCACTTGTCTTTTAACCTCCGGTCATGTGCGGGGATTTTGGGCGTTTCATCCCGCTTTTTATTTTGAGTGAATTTAGGCTGGATTTTATTTTAAAGAATTTGTATTCCGATGCTCATCCCGCGTTTTGAGTTTAATTCCAGTAAAATTTATGGTTTCAAATATTCTTGTTGCATTTTATTTATATGATGCCGTAAATGTTAATTGGTACCTAACTTGACAATATGCTGGCATTGTCCAATACTAACGACCATGCTGCAGCTTTCGCATAAAATAAAACGCTGTATTTACCTGCAAAATAAAACCGAACTGGCAAAAAATTGGAAAACACAAATATTCAAACTAAAACCAAAACACGACGTTCTCGTGCATTTTTTAATGTGTTTCTCCTCTGGCAGTTGTAAACAACCGGTCCATGTATTAGAAAAAAAGCGCAGGGAAATCGCTTTAAACTGGTGGTTTCTCGTTCACACTCGATTTGGCAAGGAAATTGCTGCGTCTACCCGTCGATGTTGAGTTTACATGCGCGTCCAGACTGCACAATCTCGTTTGCTACAAACAATTGAAATAAAAATAAAAAACGTTAATTTGTTCCGACGATTTTGTTTAAACTTTGTGTAAGATTTCGTAGTGAATTGAATAAGTGGAAGAAAAGTGGTTGCCTAAACCCTGGTGGAGCTGATGAAATTTTCATAAAAACAATTTCAGTTTTAGTAAATCGAGTTTCGAAACTGTCTAGTTGTACCCTGGGGTGAATTTGATTATGAAAATATAACGAATTCACTCAATATTTATGTACAAACAGCTGTGTTCTTCGGAATAAGAAAATAAAAACGTTGAGCACATAAGCAATTGTGTAGTACAACAAGCTTAAACAAATTGTTATTACATCTATAAAATTGCGAGAAACAAGTGAATACAGTAAATAGAATCACAATTCGTTTCAGAGCTAGGGTCGCCAAAACTTAGACAATATTTACCCTTACGTTCGTATTTTATGCGTCTGGGTACGATGTAATTTTGTATTTACGAGTAAAAAGCAGACCAGATTTGATTCTAAATTGTACACGAAAGGAAATTGCTAGTTATATTGTTATTCGAGACACGTACTGTGGAGCAAGACCACGTTACTGTTACGAAATAGTACGTTCTAATCTTGTTGTAATGAAAAAAGCTTCGATGCATATTGATCTGTGTTCAATGAATGGGGACGTAAAACTTGGTATGTAATTTAAAAGTAAATTGTTTAGGAATACGTAATATGTTGTAGTTTTCGTAAAGCGTGCTTTATTATTTATACATTAGGATACAGAATTTCTTTACGAAATAAAATACAGTTTAGACGAGGTGTAAGGGCACCGACGCTTAAACGCTTAATGCGATGCTCTTGAATCGTTATTGGGTTTTCCATCAGGAATTTTGCCCGACCCGGGAATCGATTTTTGTGACCACAAGACCAACGAGGCAGACAAAGAAAATTATGTAACTAACAAATTAATTATTTTACAGATTACAGATGGTTTCCACGCTATCTTTCGAAAGAAAGCAGCCTCCTTACTACAGCGTCTGCATGGTAGTGACAACAGCATTTTGAAGATGATTGCTGCCAGACCGGACTGTCCCTTCCAGAGACACTGGGTGGAGACAGGAATAGCTCTTAATAAATAATAAACATTGTAAAAAGCAAGCTTTACACGCATCTCAGCAATCATTACAGCTCTCAAAATCTGAAATTCTGACTCTCAAAACTTCACCTACTAAATCCAATCTCGTTTATTAATCTCCAACCCTGTAATAACTCCCGCAATTTCAATACGATCAACCTTAACAAAACGAGGCAGAGCTATCACCGTGCACAGTGGGCCCGAATATTTCATCCCCGGCCGAAAGGGTTGCCATAACTGAACGGCCCAGTGTGCCGAATCTAATGATAATGTAATTAGTTCTACGTCTGAATCCGACGGGTTTTGGCTGCGAATAAAAACTGTTAGACTATTTGTCTCAGTTAGAGCCTGTGCCAAAATGTTATAGACTAATTCGATGGTCACGCGGACTTAATGGGTTTGTTTTTTTTTCTTTGAAGCTTTTAATGAGTTGGTTGTTTGTTTTCAATTAGGTTGTAATAAAGAAAGGAAAAAAAAAATCCCATAAAAGTGATTTTCTATTGACTTGTTCGTGAATTTCCAAGTAGCTTAACAACCTAAACGTTAGCCATAAGCTTCCCTAAAATATACCCTCGCTGTAATTACTTATCGATCAACTAAACAATTTAACAGGAATTTTCTTAAAATTAACCGTCATCTAAGTGTAAGTAGCGTGAAATGGTTGGCTCCGGGTAATTGGTCTTATTTACTTGAGTGGCAACAGCTAGAATGGAAAAATTGCCCAATTACAGGGTAAAAAAATTATATCGGTTACCCCAGTCGGTGTTTAACTGGGTAAGTGGGAGGGAGGCAGGGAAAGTCGTTGATTCTCGTATAAATTAATAAGCACATCAAAGTACACTAGTCGAAACAACAAAAGATTGGGTTCTTTGATATTTTTCCGTTTATACGAGTAACAACAATAGATCCGGTTTCAATACAATTTTGTTGTCATTTTTCTTCAGGTTACATGTTTACTCTAACTTTTCCATTCTATTTATTTAGTTAAGCTGTTTTAACTATTATTAATCTACTAGCTTATGCCCGCGGCGTCGCCCGCATGGACTTCAATAATTGACCCACGGGAACATAATAACGGGATATAAAGTATTTTCTGTGTTAATCCAGGTTATAAACTATCTGTGTTCCAAATTTCATCCAAATCCGTTCAGTAGTTTCGCGTGAAAGAGTAACAAACATCCATCCATCCATCCATACTCACAAACTTTCGCATTTATAATATTAGTAGGATATTAGTAGGATCTTTCAAGACGAATTTTCAAATTTAGTTTTTTTTTTTTTTCAGGAAAAAATATGGAGCAGCTAAGAAGCGAATAAATTATCGGTGAAAACTTTTCACTGGCAAAAAAACGATAAACAACATCCTAGGAAAAACATCTTTTGTTTTCATACTACCTCAAAACCTTGTAAATGGTACAAGGTACGTTCTTACTAAGTTCATCGGCCTTCGAACAAATGAAGTGGGCATGTTAACGATGAACCAGGGGTGGTTCCAGGGGAGAAAGGGGATGGTCACAGGACGAAGTGTTCAAGGGTCGGGGGTTGAGAGGAGAATCGGCAATAAGTGCAACCGTTACTGCAGGCAATCCGCCGGAATGGACTCAGCACTGATTTATAAATGGGTAATGGATGCTGGAAGTGTCGCTTTTGTTAGGATATATTTGTAAGTTATTGGTGGGCGTGGCTGTAATTTTGTAGACATTCTCTGACAATGTCATAGAATGTCTTCTTAAAATATAAGAAGGAAATGTACGTTGACTTAGAGCGTGTGTGATCATCAGCAACTAATCCCCGGTTTCTCTGTTATGTTTGTTTTACTGTTTGATATTAATTAATACTGACGTCAAGTGATTCGGTTAGCTATCATTTGACAGCAGATCTCCTGCCCTGAAGGTTGGTCTACTTCGTGCTATCTCTGACGTACCTATCATCCGAATTGTTGTATTCTAAATGCTTGGCTAGAACAAGGGAAGCATATTGCATTAAATGCAATATGTTATTGATCAATATTTGTGTGATATGTCACCAGGTAGCTAGGAACATCTGTTACCTGTATAATTATTAGTCTGTCATTGTGTGTGTGTGTGTGTGTGTGTGTGACACTTCTTTTCGCACTGTCACGGAAACTTACTAAGTGATTGATGCTGATTGCAACGTTGATTGATATCCCTTACTTTCAGTTGCGGTGTGGATGGACATCAATAAGCGAGGAACTGAAGAAAACTAGCAGTAGACCACAATAAGTTAATTTGATTAACTGATATTAAGCCACAATTGACAATACTTCATCGTCCTAAACGTTTTTGTAATTTAACTTCATTTATTAATGTCAACTGTTTAATCGTAGATAGATAGAATATTCAATATTGAACAGCAAATTCAACATATGTTATACAGCAATTACATAAATCGCTGTTTCTAGATTGTAATTGTGAAAGAAAGAACCTTACCCCATGAAAGTAGATATTTTTCGGCCGTATCTAGAGAAGTATCTTCGTTTGCAATAGAGTGGCGCTTGAAAAACGCTTGCATTGCAGAATCAGGACCAACAACTCGCTATATTAGCCTCATTGATTGTCTATAGCATAGAACTTCCATTGTCTGTAGTCTAGCTCCAGCATTGTCTATGGGCGCCATCAGCGCTGCGTTGGCTGACCGCAAAGTGTAGTGCTTCACTTTTATAAGTTTCGATGATATTACAGTTTTGAAGAGTTCAATGGGATTTTCGATGGCCAATCCTGTCGTCAAGTGGATTGAGTATTGAAAAAGTTATATCTTTTCATGTCGGTACTAAACTGTATAGTACGTGTTATAGTAGGTTGAAGTTTAAAAACCAAAGTCATGACTACAATATTCTGTTGGTGGATAAAATATTTCCCATACCAAAACGTTTGCGGCACACAGCTACCTGCATACACAATACCAAAAATATATTACCAGCCTAGCAATGCATTCGTCACTCAACGATAACAAATGAGCGATTTTATTAAAACCAATTTAATATTATAATCACCACGACAAAATTAATCGTCCAGCTATAAATAGTGTCGTGAATACGTGTCGTATCATACGCCACCTCGATATCGCGGTTATAATAATGAAATATCGTCCGACGTACGCCATCCGACAAAAACAATTTGTCGGCTCCGCTGCAGGAATGTCGATAATTAAACCAACCTGCAGCTCGCTATTCCAGCGCTCGATCGACAGACCCATATATTTTGCTTTCATTTTCTTTTTAATCCGTCCGGCTATGAATCCATTCCTTCCTCGTATAAATTACTAGCGCCGCCCCGATAGAGACTTCATCGATATCGGTGAAAATCAACCACGATAAATCCAATAGGTTATAAAAAATGAGTGGAACGGGAGAACAAGAGGGGCCCACAGCAGTATCGATAAAAAAAATAAATGGTGCCACCCGTCTTCTGCGTGATATGTTGGGATTAAGCAAGGAACATCAATAAGTAGCTTTCAAAATTCCGTGCACACCGGTACACGAGAGAGGCGCGGGAAAAAATTGAAAGGCGACTCAAATATGTCGTCTGAATATTAAAAAGCAAAATACTGAATAATGCAGCGGGTGAGCTGCGAATGATATAAGAGTGTAAGACGATTGCTGGAGCTATTTGCAAGCCATTAGTGTTGATAAAGCGTAACGGAATTTTGTATGACTTTTATGAGGACACCCGACGGCCTTTTTTGGTTCAGACATCATTATATTTGTTTCCGTGTCCGCCATATATGGAATTTCTTTTCACTTGTAATCTTTGAGTTCGTTTCGAAATGGAGTGTTTTTTTTATGTTCTAAGCTTCGTCACGTTTTTAATAATAATGATTGTAAGCGTATTTTTTCTTAAGATTTTTTATTTTATTCACGTTGTTTTTCTGATGGCAAGGTACGAATGAAGTTTAAAAACGATTACAATATCTTTACTAAGTTAAATGCGACACGAGGCATTTTACTAAACATTTTAACGGAATTTTAAACAAAAGCAGAAGAAAGTTATCGTACATTTATTTAATATCCGTTTATCTACATAAAATGTAAATAGCTTTGGTACACATCAACAATTGAAGCCACTGTTTTTTTTTTAAATACAATGTGATTTTTCTTTGTTAGCCTTTGTTGTTCTGTAAAGCTACTTATCCCTACATATTCTATTTTTCATTTAAAATTGCTTTAATTTGATACCCAATGGGCAATAAACTAATTTCCGGCTTTTCATTTTTCCCTAAAAAAGCAAAATGGCGGACAAAATGAACAAAAATATTTCTAAACTCACAATTTCTGAGCAAATTATTAAAAGCTACTGAATTTCCTCAATCCGTGATTAAGTAAGGGTATTTGGGAGATAAAAAATATAATTAGTAGCATCACCTTTGGTTGTGACCCAGCCTATCCATTGGTTGGTACGTTAGGTCTAAGTAAAATACATGACACGGTCATTACTAGGGATAATCCCGACGTAGATAAGTGCGACGTGAACTAAGGGATGGCTTTAAGCAATCCGATAGATTTCCATTTTGCGAACCCCGATTGTATATCTTAATCACCGTTAGAGCGAATGAAAAACACTCTCTTTTATTATTGAATAACAGGCTTTTAGAAAGCGCTGCCGATGTTTTTTAGTAGGCGTTTGAGTCTAAAGGAAAAAAAAAAGTAGTACTCGTATCTCGTTTGGTTTTGTTAGATTATGTATTTATATATATATATATATATATATATATTATATTTTTTATATATATATATATTTTGTTGTTACGATCATGTGGGACAAAACTCGGGCGAAACCATAGACATAAGCTACTATTGAATAAGTATTTTGAAGGACAAGAGCTTACTTTATTGGCATTACTTCATCATCGACACGATCTCGATGTTCGCAAGTTTTAAGAGTCAACATGATCGGCTAGAAATATACCTCAAAGAGAGATACTTTTATTAAGAGCGTTTAGGCTTATGACATTTCATACAAACTTTCATGTTCTTATTTTTCGAAATGACTACCCCGATTTGAATGAAACTTCATACGCATAAGAAGGATACATAAAGGTCTAAAAAGTTACTACAGAACATTTTCGAAAATAGTGTTACAGCTAAATTAGACCGATTATAAATTATCTACAGAAACAGAAATTTCCAATTATCTTTTTTTCAAAAAGACATTACTAAAATGTTTTTTTAGTAACTTTTTAGCCTATGTATCCTGCTTATGCGTATTAAGTTTCATTGAAATCGGTTCAGTCATTTTGAAAGTAAGGACTTTTAAGTTTGTATAAAATGCCGTAGCCTAGGCGTAGACGCTTGGAAGAGCCCCTGTTGCTCACGTGTTTCTACGTGTTCTACCAACCAATCTGCTAATACAATACGACAATCTACACACTTCTACATTACGACGCTCAATGAGCATCTGGGGACAACTTTTTTACATATCCAGTTACCGTCACAAAGGCAAAAGTACTAAAGACAAAATAGGTGTTGGAATTTTCGCCGGCAAAATGCAATTTTAGACAATAAAGTGCACATGGGCCATTAGAGATAGGTAAGTGGTGGGTGTAAACACTACCAGAGGCTATAACGTCGCTTTTATATTCACACTTAAGTTTATTGAAAGCCTGCTTACTGCAGTTTTAAGTGGTGGTGCTAGAGGAATGTGGCCTTAAGGGTATTGTAAAGATGCTTCTTAGTTTTAGAGGTGTTTCATTACAAGTTATTTGAGTTTACTCTTTGCAAATAAAAATAGCATCGCGCCTGTACACCAAGAAGGGTTAGGCAGAGATGTACCCACATTTCGCCAGTTATGTTTAATCCCATGTTATAGGGGGCAAGCCTATTGCCATCTACCAGGCACAAAATGCAGACTCCGTATTTTATACTGAGGAATTCCTAGTGAAAAAAAAAGGATTGTGTGGTTTTATGAACCCACGGTAAAAGTGAAACTTTTTTCGCACTATAGGCATTTAACTAAAAATTTTTGGGAGCGCCTTTCACTTTATCCCTACTCCGCGGCCGACCGTCACCCGACATGCAACACACAGACGAAAAAGTTTGAGACGATGTAATAAAAGTTTCACTTTAAAACCCATTAATACTTTGCCCGACCTGGAAGTCGAACCCTAGACCAACGAGGCAGTCTTTACAAATAAGTGTAGAATTTAATTTAATAAGGAAGGTTTTGAATGGTGTACGTACGCATTTATTTGTTCTAAATGAGGATACAAATGAACCAACCCTTTCCAATTCATTTACCTACAAAATCAACTGTATCCTAAATCCGAAATTAATATCGCAAGTAACAGAGCCCACGATAAAATCCTCGATATATCCACCCTGGGACGTTCTGGTACGGTCCGCATCAAAATTTGTCCTATCTCATTTCACAGCCGACCCTACACGAGCCATTTAATTTACTAACAATTAAAACGAGGATTTCCTAGGGTTCTTCACATATCATTAACTTTTTACAGTGCGACGCCTAACAAATTTGTTTAACACCGACAAATGATGGACGCTTTGGATTAAGAGGGGTGTTCAGTGGTTTTCTTTTGGCGAATAAAAGGGTATTTTGTTCTTTGGTGATAAATTAGAATGTGAAGGAAAATTTCAGCGTATGAATAGTGGCACAGATTAGTTTGAGTAAATGATAAATGACTAGCCTATGCCCACGGCTTCGCACGCGTAGAGGTCGGTCAATGTCCCACGAGATTGTACTACGGGGATAAGAAGTAATACTATGTGTTAATCTAGGTTATAAACTACCCGTGTGTCAAATTTCATCCAAATCCATTCAGTAGTTTTTGCGTGAAAGAGTAACAAACACACATTCTTACAACCTTTCGCGTTTATAATATTACTAGCTGTCCCGCGCAACTTCTTCCGCGTCTCATTTTCCCCGTTTTCTCAACATTTTTCAATGCTGCTCCGCTTCTATTGGTCGTAACGTTATGATATATAGCCTATGTCCTTCCCCAGGTTAAAATCTATCTTCTTGCCAAATTTCATCAAGATCCGATCAGCCGTTTAGTCGTGAAAAGGTAACAAACAAACAAACAGAGTGACTTTCGCATTTATAATATTAGTATGGAAGTATGGATAGTAGGATAGTAGGATAGTAGGATAGTAGGATAGTAGGATAGTAGGATAGTAGGATAGTAGGATAGTAGGATAGTAGGATAGTAGGATAGTAGGATAGTAGGATAGTAGGATAGTAGGATAGTAGGATAGTAGGATAGTAGGATAGTAGGATAGTAGGATGTAGTATGAATATTCTGCAAATTGATTTAAGTATTGCCTATCCGCCTGCTCTGAAGAGAAATACTGCAACTTCAAAAGTCTTTTAAACCGACGGAAAAAAAGGAGGAGGTTATAAAGTCGACACGACACTTTTTTATGACTATACGCATAACTTTTTAATGTCAAGACACCATCTTGGTCTGTTCATGTGAGGCCCAAACGGATTATGACCTGAGATGGGTGTTGGTATGCCCTAGAAAAGAGAGATATATGCTTAGCAGTGGCTGAAGTCTAAACAATAAATGGTGGAAGTAAATAATAATATTTTTAACTATCTTTACGTACTGCCAAGACCTATTTGGAAAAGAAAAGAAAAACTTGAAAGCTATTTAATTCTGAAATGTAATTTAAAACTTGGCAATATGTTTGAGGTACTTTGTTTATATCTGGCATTGGCACGCGATAGAGCCTAGCTGGCAGATCTTGGCACGACCTCTTGGCAGAATCTTTATTTACACTGCATAAAATATTTGATACGTGAACCAAATGCATTGTAATAAAAATATGAAAAACTATTTTTTTGTTTTTTTTCTTAATGGCTTGAAAATTATTACGAAAAGCAATCTTCATGAAGTAGGCACATAAACAGATTACAGCGGATTATATACGTAGGTAAGTGAATAAAAATACTTTGTGCGAACTTATGAATATTTATGCTAGACCTTTATTTCAATCTCAAAACACCCATTTCACATAAAACCTGCTTTTGCACCAAAACGTCTGGTTTTAAAGCACTGTTATTTTCATAGTCAAAACAAATAAAGATAAATCCAGTCCAGTCGACAAAAACTACGACAAACTTCTCGCTGTCACGACAAACTCGATCAAGAAGGAAAAACAAAAGCAGTCAAGCGACAGCCGGCTTTCTATCGATCATCAGTTACTATCGCCAACAAAAGTGCTCCACTAATCAAAAATTAAGCCTATTACGGATCGCAAATCGCGGCTTATATCGCATTATTGTATCGTCGCGCACAGTCAAGATGTTCATTGCTATTTATTGGCCTCGGTCCGGACAAACAGTGGCCTAATCGACGTTACGGATTTACGATGCGATTCCGGACGATGGATTAAAATAGCCTTCCGGAAAATGTATGTGATGCGCTGTTTGGACTAGCAGCTAAGTATTTGTGTCTGTTTTTTTTGTTTTTTAATTAGGAATCGTGATAAATGAGTAGTAAGAGACGTAGCAGGTATAGATATAACGGTGAAGGAAAACATCGTGAAGAAACCGGCATGTCCTAGAACTAAAAATTCGAAGACATGTGCCATCTACCAAGCCGCACTGGGCCTGCGTGGTGGATTACGGCCCATTCCCTCTCATAGAGAGGAGGCCTGCGTCCCAGCAGTGGGAACATTATAGGCTGATGATGAAGATGATGAAGAGACGAGATTACTTTAAGCTATTTTTTTTTATTGTTTTTACAAATATCAGCACTATATTCATTTTCCGGGCCAACTGTTTTTGTTCAAAAATGTATTAAGTGATCGCTGTAGATTTTATTACAGCTACCGGTTAAGTCCAGGTCCACTATTAACTAGGTACCTATGTACTGAATAGAAGTGCCTCTACAGCTATCAGCATAAAAGTTAACTACTCTCATTTAAATAAATGGGTTTCACTGACATTTGGTTTGATATTTATTGCAGTAAAGAGGTTAATAATGTTACCTGGTCTATTATTTTAATTTTAAATGCCGATATCAGATGTCACATAAAGTGTTATTTATCTGCAATTACGTATTTTTGTTAAAGTGTCTCCAATTAAATATAATAGGCTGCAAAAGTCATAAAACTAAAAATTGTATGTGGCAGTAATGTTCTTGTTGCTTTTTTTTTCGTCTGACATCTGTCCACTTTCCCAGTGAAACTAAATTCTGTGTAGACGGCGTTATATATTTTCAGCTTCATGTAAGCTAGGAAACGGCTGCAGGCCGGTTTAATTATCCGCATTCCGGGTGGACAAATTGTTCGCCCGCTTCGTCCCCTGATATTAATTTCGATACATTGTCCCTACCAGGGCACTGAACTGACGAGCGACGGTGATTATTTCCAAACGAGAGGCTAGCCTGAAGTAACGGTACTGTCGGCAACACGACAAAAAATCGCACCACATTTAGTGGTACGGGGTGGAATTTAGCCCTGCGGAGCAACTGGACAGATTCGCAACTGGGCCGATTCTCAGCTGGACAGTTTCGCAGCTGGACATATTAGTAACTGGATAGAGTATAGTCGTGACGAAACAAGTTTATAAACTATGAACATAGGTACTTATTAAATTTAAAAAGTGTTTATTCAAGGAAATTCTATATAACACAAAGGCACGACAATAGAATAAGACCTGTCTTACAATCTGTTCTATTGAGAATTTGTTTTTAAGTAGGTAATACATTTAAAAAACAAAACTTTCAATTCGTAACTTCTGATTACGGGGAGAAAAGTAATATTGAGATAATTTTAACAACCGTAGGCGTTCCAAGCATGTCATTAATTTTAATTTTTTTTCGTTAACGCAGTCCGATTATATATTTTGCAATCAAAATTTGCTTTGGCCGATGTTTTGTTTCCTCACAGTGATAGTAAGTTCTATTTATTTTGGTATCACTGATTTGTAGAAACAAAAACAAGGATGTTTTTTTTGGTATTTTGGCATTGATTCGCCGGCGACAACTTTCTATAGCGTTAGGAGTCCTAATTTTTTTTCCGTAACAATATAACTCAGGTGTATGTTTTTTTTTATCCAATAAATTGTGAAATAATTGAATAAACTGTTGGAATTTATGAACGAAACCTCTATGTTAACTTCTATATTATTGTCTGTGGTAACTTTATAGTATTGCTGTCACCCTTGCATGTTCTAGAACCTAAGTTTTTTCTCTCGTCATGTGTCTGTGCAAATAAAACTGTTCCATCCTTATTTGCCCAGTTTATTAATTCCACACCTGAATATACTTAAACAACAGGTTATGGGCCCAGTTACCTACTCAAATAAGGAAAGTTATTTTGTAAAAAAGAAAAGCAGAAAAAACCAAATACGATCGGCACTTGTTTTTTTTTCTTTGGTTACAATACTAAAAGTTAAAGATGACCAGCGAAGCGCACCACACAGGAATTCCAATAGAGAGGCTGAAGGGGGCCGAAAACTACAATAACTGGAAGTTTTCAATGAAGATGCTCCTGATGCATGAAGACCTACTCGAATGTATTGAGTCCACCGACGGAAGCAAAGACGTAAGAAAAAATCAGCGCGCGCTTGCAAAGATTTGTCTTTCTGTACATCCTAATGCTTTCTCGTTTGTGCGCAACGCAAAATCAGCATATGAAGCATGGACAAATTTACAAAAGGCGTATGAGGACAAGGGTCTGTGCAGACGCTTAGGATTACTGCGGTTGCTTTTTGGAACTAAGCTCGAAGAGAATGCTTGTAACATGGAGGCTTACATTACGAAAATAACGGAAATTACACAACAATTGCATGACATAGGTTCTCCACTAGACGATGACTTCATAGCAGTCATCATGTTGAGCGGACTGACATCCGATTACGACCCGCTCATCATGGCGTTGGAGAATTCTAGTGACAAACTTGTCAGTGAAACTGTGAAAATGAAATTATTACAGGAGTTTCACAGAAGGGATGACAAAACGGAGACTGCGTCGGCCTTGACTACTGTCAAGAAAATCAAATGTTACCGATGCAAGAAGCCAGGACACACAAAGAAGAATTGCCCAAAGAATGCTGCTTCTACGACTCCAATGAGTAATGTCAAGGACAAGCAGAAGGTGTTATTGTCAGCATTGTCGGTGAATCTCAAGAATGATGTGTGGTATGTGGACTCGGGTGCAACCAACCATATGTGCAACAACAAAAGTGTAATGTCAGAATTGAAATCAACTAAAGAACTTTCTGTGAACATTGCAAATGGTGATAAGTTGTGTACTGCAGGAATAGGTCAAGTTAGAATTAAGTTAGACAATGTTTTTAGAACAATAACTAATGTTTATTTGGTTCCTCAACTGTCAACTAACCTTTTATCAGTGAGTGAGTTAACAAGAAAAGGTTATAAAGTCATTTTTAATTCTAAAACCTGTAAAATAATGGACGGGCATGAGACCATTGCTACAGCTAGTTATGTGAATGGTATTTTTCAATTAGATTCTATAGGAAATAGCAGTAGAGCTAATGTTGAAGTGCAGTCTCAATGCATGGTTTCTGACAGCAGCAGTAAATCACTACTGGACTGTGATGTGTCAGAGCAAGAGCAGAGCAGCTTGGTGTCACAGGAAGTATGGCATCGCAGGCTGGGGCACCTCAACTCTAGGAGCATGAATGTCATGAGACAAGGTATGGTCATTGGTATGAATTATGATAGTACTTGTTTTAAATCATGTGTTGCCTGTATTAAAGGAAAACTGACAAAATTACCTTTTCCAAAAGTGTCTCATAGTAGGTCTAAGGAGATTTTAGGCTTAATACATACAGATTTATGTGGTCCAATGCAAGAGAAGTCGTTTGGTGGTGCTTGTTATTTTCTTACTTTCATTGATGACTGTTCAAGAAAAACATTTGTTTATTTTTTGAAAACAAAAGGTGAAGTTCTTGAAAAATTCAAAATATTTAAAAAGCTTGTGGAAAATGAAACTGATAAGAAAATAAAAACTATTCGTAGCGACAATGGTGGTGAATATATTAATAAAAAATTTCAGGAGTTTCTGCAACAGCACGGCATCAGTCACCAAACGACTGTCCCGCATTGTAGTCAACAGAATGGTGTGGCAGAAAGAGCTAATCGTACCATCATGGACAAAGCTCGCTGTATGCTAGAAGATGCTGGTCTTGACAAACGTTTTTGGGCAGAGGCTGTAAACACTTCAGTGTATCTGAAGAACTGCTCACCTACAAAAGCTGTCATGGGCATAACACCACTGGAGAAATGGACTAATAAAAAGACAGATGTAAGTCACCTTCGTACATTTGGTTGTTTGGCTTATGCTTTGACTTCGAATCACAAGAAACTCGATTCGAAGGCAAAGAAATATATATTTGTAGGTTACTGTAACAACACAAAGGGTTACAAACTTATGGATTTTGAGAACCTCGGGCATTGCATTAAAGCACACCATGTGAGGTTTTTAGAAGATTGTTTTTGGAAGAAGGACCTGTCAGATGATGATACTAATCAAGTAGTTCATGTTATTTCACATACAGAACTGACAAGTAGGGCAGACAACAACACTGGGGATGAAAGTTCACAGGATGTCTCCGAAAATTGTCCTGATGACAGAAATAGGAACAGAGGCACAGTATTCAGTATCAATGAAAGTAGTAGTTCATCTGAAGCAGATAATTCATTGGATGAAACCTATATTCCAGGGAGTTCAAGTGAAGACTCGACAATTTTAGACTTCACTGATGCTGTAGATGAAGATCTATCTGCACATCTGGTAGCTCAACAGTACAGGGATCTTGGAGACCCGGAGACTGTTGAGGAAGCACTTGGTGGCAACGAAGCCAAAGAATGGAAGGAAGCCATGGAAGATGAGTATAAATCCTTTAATACCAATAAAGTCTGGCGCCTTGTAGATCTACCAAAAGATCACAAAGCAGTCAAATGCAAATGGATCTTTAAAAGAAAAAGGAACTTAGATGGAAGTCTCCTAAGATACAAGGCACGGCTGGTTGCCAAAGGATTTACGCAAAGGTATGGCATTGATTATAACGAAACTTTTGCACCTGTTGTCCGTTACTCGACTATCCGTTTGTTGTTAGCACTAGCTGCAGAATATGATCTGGAAATAAATCACCTAGACGTCAAAACAGCTTTTTTGAACGGTGATCTAAAAGAGCATGTGCTAATGGAACAACCAGAAGGATTTGTTAAGAAAGGACAAGAACATAAGGTGTATAAGTTGGATAAAGCCGTTTATGGATTAAAACAGGCTGCTAAGTCATGGTATGAAAAAATTAACGGAGTATTACTAAATAAACTCCATTTTAATAGGATGCCATCAGAACCATGTGTCTATTATAAAGGACAAAAGAGGGAAATGGTTATAATTGCCCTTTATGTCGACGACATTATGTTATTTTCTTCATCGATATCCAAAGAAAGAGATATGGTGAAAGAAAAACTCATGTCAGAGTTTGACATGAAGGATTTGGGACCAGCTCATCAAATATTGGGAATGAGTTTATGTAGGAATAAAGAATCGATTACTTTGAATCAGTCACATTATATTGAAACTGTTCTACGTAAATTTAATATGACTGATTGCAAACCGTCTGCAACCCCTATGGAAACTGGATCAAAACTGAAGAAAAGTGAAGTCAAGGATACTCGTTTCGACTACAGAAATCTCATAGGTTGCTTGATGTATATTTCAGTTTGTTCCAGACCAGATATCTCTCATGCAGTCGGTGTTCTGAGCCAATTTAACGAATGTTTCAATGAAACACATTGGAAAGCTGCGAAAAGGGTCTTGCGATATCTTAAAGGTACAAGTCATTACTTTCTTAAGTATGTTAAAGGCGAATTGGTCATAAATGGCTACACAGATGCTGATTGGGCATCCAATGAGGTTGATCGTCGTTCATACACAGGATATGTATTTAAATTAGGTGATTCTGTTATATCTTGGGAAAGTCGTAAGCAGAGGACTGTGGCTCTCTCAAGTACTGAAGCAGAATACATGGCTGTTTCAGATGCTTGCAAAGAGGCGTTGTTTTTACGTATTTTTTTAAATGAATGCCTTCAAGTTAATTGCAAGATAAATTTGTACAATGATAATCAGTCCGCACAAAAACTATGCTCTAATTCAATGTTTCATGCCCGTACCAAACATATAGATATTAGACATCATTTTATAAGGGATATTGTAAATAATAAATTTATTGAACTCCGTTATATGCCTACAGGTGACATGGTAGCTGACTTGCTCACTAAACCGTTAAATAGAGAGAAACATGTTAAGTTTTCTTTGTGTCTTTTATCAGAGTAATATTGTTATTCTTATTTATTATTAGGTGTTGTAACATTTCTTAAAAATATTGTAGTAATAGTTTACGATATTATATTAATAACATTCGTGTTTTTTGTAGAAGAAAAGTTTAAGGGGTAGTGTCGTGATTTAATTAAATTCGTTCAAGGGGTAGTGTTGGAATTTATGAACGAAACCTCTATGTTAACTTCTATATTATTGTCTGTGGTAACTTTATAGTATTGCTGTCACCCTTGCATGTTCTAGAACCTAAGTTTTTTCTCTCGTCATGTGTCTGTGCAAATAAAACTGTTCCATCCTTATTTGCCCAGTTTATTAATTCCACACCTGAATATACTTAAACAACATAAACTTTATATTCTTCATCATCAGTAGCCACTTCATTTATGTGTCCTCGTGAGACTATTGCTATCCTAAAGTTTTGGTACCATAGTCAAGTTAACTATGTCAAATGGGCAGGCATGTTATCAGATCCATATGGATTACAATGTGGAGTGAGACAGGGTGGATTGTCATCCCCACTTATGTTTAATTTATACATTAATGCGCTGATCGTTGAGCTCAGCAGCATTCATGTCGGCTGCCACGTAGACAACGTATGTGTTAACAATCTTAGTTACGCGGATGACATGGTTTTGTTGAGCCCAACGATCGGCGGCCTTAGAAAACTAGTTAATGTGTGTGAAATGTACGCGTCGAGGCATGGCCTCAAATATAATGTTTTAAAAAGTGAGCTCATGATATTCAAGGCGGGTACTAAGTCACCGGAGCAGGTACCTCCCGTTACTTTAAACGGAATACCGATGAAGGTGGTCACCCGCTTTAAGTATCTTGGGCACATGCTCACTGAACACCTACGTGATGATGAGGACATGGACAGAGAGCGTAGGGCGCTTTCGATCAGAGCAAATATGATAGCACACAGGTTCAAGCGTTGTGCTGCGAGTGTTAAAATAACACTCTTTAGAGCGCACTGCACATCGCTTTACACGTGCAGTCTGTGGGCCCATTATACACAACGATCGTTTAGCGCTCTGCGCGTCCAGTACAACAACGCGTTCAGGGCGTTGTTGGGGCTGCCGCGCTGGTGCAGTGCCTCGGGCATGTTCGCGGACGCGCATGTAGATGGCTTTCACGCCGTGCTCCGCAAGCGATACGCCGCGGCGCTCTGCAGGCTGCGCGCCAGCTCCAACAGCATCCTGGCCGTTATAGCAGATAGGTTGGACACGCGATACGTCCAACACTGGGTCAGGACCCATATGACGAAATAATGTTAGCTGTTATGTCTTTTTTGTATATTTTTTGTATTCTTTCATTTTTTGTTACTAACACTAATTGTTTAAGTTTTTTCTTACTGTACTAACATTCTATGGATTCCAAAAAATCTGAAATAAAACATTTTTATTTTATTTTTTTATTTATTGACAAAAAGCCCTCAGTCTTGCACTCTGAAGCAAGTCGTCTACTTCTAATCTAGTCTATCCAGTTGCTAATCTGTCCTGCTGATAATCTGTCCAGTTGCGAATCTGTACAGTTGCTCCGGAGGGGAATTTAGCATAGAACAAGTTCGAACATAAAGAAGCGTTTATTCTCTCTATTAGCGTCACAGATATTTCTGTTCCGTAATCTGACAAATGGTCGCTGGGAATCAGAGCTCAGAGCTCACGGTGCGAAACTTGGGCGGCAAACGGCTCCGCTGAGATATGCTTTAGATAAAGATTATTTATACAGTGTCTTATTTTACAAATCCAATTTCCGCGTGAATACACGGGTCGGTTGTAAATAACGCAGACAAAGCTTTGCCGGAATCGCGCACCGTTCGATACATTATGCAGACCACGCTCCGTTGCTCGGCGCAATGAGCTCTGTAAATATACCAGGCACATCTGAATCCTTGCTTTTTTTTGTTTCTATTTCCTTTTTTGCAGTTTTCGATATTCTAATTTAGAATTTTCTCGGAATTGTGCAGTTAAAAAGTCGTGTATTGGATATTTTTTTGCTGTTATCATTTTGGAATTGTGCGCAATTTTACATCGCTTTGGAAATTGTGTGACGCGTTTTTAGCTTATTAAGAAAATAAGTTGTTGGATAGTCAATTGTATCACATACAAACTAGGCTTGTTTTCTTACAAAAATGTAGGTAGTAAACATTTAATATGTAGGTCAGAGTAAAAGCTACATAGTTTCCGCGACGTGAGCGTGTAACGTTACAGAGAAATGAAATGCATAAGTAATACAACATTATATACATACAGGGTTCCCGGGCCTCATTGGAGCCGAATCAAGCATCGAATTACAACACGAACGTTAAATATCGATTAGAATACCATCTATCATGTCCTGATCCAAATAAAATCGTTTTCTCCCAAAGAAAATACGTAAACAAATCTAATTCATTTATTTCTCTCCGACATCCGTTAGCGCTATCGGGATAACGTTTTCTGCGCCATTAATTTCGAAAAAAAAAACTGGTATGATATCTTAACTGGGTTCCCGGTTCCCCTAACATAAAGCACAGTGTTCCAAACGCGTTATCCGGGGGCAAAAAGTACCAAAGCCGTATAGCATCACTGTAGTCACAATAACAACGGGAACACGCCCATGCACTCCTTATCATGACATGTCGAAAGGCACTTTTTCATTTTTCTTTTGTTCCCGCTACTCGTGTTTTTTGCTAGTGTGCACGACTGTCTCTAAGGGCAGCCAGCTATAGTGGAAAAGTCATGTGATTTAGAGCCGACAAAAATGTTATATTCGTTACACAGTGTGCCTGTGTGCGTTACTTGTGGCTTTGCGTGACATATTTTCTTAGTGTCGAGAATGACAAATGGCTAGATAAATCACAGAGAGCGAGATTTTCTTTTAAAACTTTTATTTCTTCGTATATGTTACAAGTTTTTGTGTTTACGTCTGAACGCCTCATTTATTATGACGTTCTATCTGTCTGATGTTGAAAGTTACGTTAACAATGTGTGTCATTTAATTTTTGGTAGACGTTATAATAGTTTGGGACTATTATGAGTTAAACCTTTAATTAAGTAGAGTTTAACCTTACCAAACTGTACGTGCTAATACTACTCTACAAAGAGGCTATATAAGAATCATATGGTGCGTGGCTTAAATCGCAAAGAACGCCGCTATCTTGACTTTTTTAATTCTTCATAAAAAAAAAAAAACAAAAATGTTCACAAACAACGCCTCCTGCTAAAAAATACTATTACAGTTGTTGATTTCACGCATGTCTGATAACTGCTTAAGGAGTCAACCAAATTTATATTTACCCATCACTAAAGAAGCATATTAGGGTATGATCAAAATTCTTTTTTAATTTTCGTACAGAACAGAGTGAAGTCGCGAGGAAAAGCTGGTCTAAAATAAACATAGTTTGCCACGATGTCAAATCAAGCTGATTCGGAGCCTTCTATCCGTGATTGGATGTGTATTGGATGTAAAGATTGGTATAATGCATAAGTGGCGACAAATCGTCAATCGTCGCCCACAGCAAAGGGTAACCTATTTGTAGCAATTGGCTATTATTTGCGTGGGAATATAAATATATTTTATTCACAATCAATTTATTTTTTGTGGCCCTACGAATAAGGTAATATTTCTTTATTGCCTACACTGCTGCATAGTACAGTCACAAGTAGTCGGTGACTTGGAATTCTGACAACCAGGCTTACCATGGGGTATCGTATTATTATCTAGTACTAACTGGGTTGTGGAGGTCAGATAGGCAGTCGCTCCATGTAAAATACTAGACTGGAAGCCGATCCCAACATAGTTGGGAAAAGGCTAGACAGATGATGAGTGCTGCATGGTTATTCTGGCACCTGGCCTTAACCAAACCTAACGCCGTACAATTTTCACAAAAAATTCTTCAAATGTTTGTTTATCAACAGCGACCTTTTGACAATGTCACTCAAACGCCGAAATAGCTATGCAGTACTATCGGCTGTTAAATTGTTCTAATAGAACGTTAGCGTTTTAAAGCGAATTTACCATAAAATACTCCTATAGACGAATCATGATAAAAGGCTGTGAACGTACCTAGGGTTGGCAAAAACGCTAATTTCCGCCGGCGCCGCTTCTAAAGTACTTTAGACTTAAAATTGGGTCTTTCACCTGTTCATAACAATGCCAAAATGTCTCCCATAAACCAGATAGCAGCGGCGACCATAAACAAGTATAAAATCTATTTACTCGTTCAAGCTAAATTGAACATTAACACTTGCGTTTTGAAGTACTTTAAGTTGTGACACAATTTTCTAAGCAGGTAAGTTTTTGCACAAAAAAAAAATTCTTTAGTGTTAGCCACAATCAAAATTGTAAATTCTCTTTAAAGAAAAAAAATATCATTTCAATTTCTTCCATATTTCTTCTCTTTGACATTGCGTTGACAGAATAAACGAAAAACAGATCGAAGTAAGCTGATGTTTCGTAAGAATATAAAATAACATATTTTAAAAATATGTACAGGGATGCGTATCAACGCGGTTTGCTTACTATATTTTTTAGCTGCGGTTCTAAGCCTTTGAAAATTTGGGACACATACACCCAAGATGGGTACATAACTAAGTTTTTGGACGAGGATATAAGGTCCACGGTTTTAGAAATAGGAGGAACTAATATAAGTACAACATACATGATATGTCCTAAAGGCAATCAGGTGCTGGGCATAACGATGCCATTTTTAGTAATGATTGTAAAGAACTTAAAGAAATATTTTTCTTTCGAAGTTACTATCTTGGATGATACAGGAACTAGGAGAAGATTTCGCGTATCGAACTTCCAGAGTACAACGCAGATCTTACCGCTATGTACCGTGATGCCAATTGCTCTTTCTGACGGTTGGAACCAAATCCAGTTCAATATGTCTGATTTTTGTAGACGGGCTTACCAAAAACAATTCGTTGAAGTACAAAAATGTAAAATAAACGCTAATATACGAGTAAGACGTATATATTTTGCAGACAGAATCTTTCCAGAAGAAAAACTGCCTTCAGAGTATAAACTGTTTATCCCCTTGAAGAAAAGGCCAGCTAAAGATAAACTCAAAACAGACCAAGAAGTTGTGGCACTTGACAGACAACCAAGTGCAGAACTCAAGAGAAGAGATTCTAAAACAGCATCTCAAATGCAAGAAAGAAAGTCGAGTAAGGTTTTAATAAAGCCAGCCAGTCAAGTTCCTGTAACAACAGAGGCTGGAGTGGCGGCTGCAGAAGGCGCTCCTGAGCAGACCACGGCGACAGAAAAACAGGTTGCTACGGCAGGTGAAGGCGGTCTTGAACAAAGTGATGTGGCAACAACAGAACCAGGTGCAACAGTTGAGGAGCCGGATGCCGAGGCAGAAGCTCCTGCTGCTACTGGTGAAACACCAGCCACAGAAGAGGCTGCTACTGGTGAAACACCAGTCATTGAAGGGGCTGCTACTGGCGAAACACCAGTCACAGAAGGGGCTGCTACTGGTGAATCACCAGTCACAGAAGAGGCTGCTACTGGTGAAACACCAGTCAAAGAAGAGGCTGCCACAGAAACTACTGAACCAGTAAAAGAAAAATCAGAAACTGCAACACAGAATGAGCCCGTATCTGCTGACGATAAAGCAACAGATGCCGCAGAAGTAGAAGAAAAGATGCAAAGTGCTAGTCGTTTAGAGACGATTGCGGAGAACGAATGATGAATAGTATAATGGTTACACAGTATGCAGATAGTTTGTATTATCGGTATTGGATGGGTTTAGAAGTGAACATTAGAATTTAATTATGTTTTTGTTTGGAAACAATCAGTTGTTTACTATAGTATATAAATAAACTTGTGGTTATAGTCAACTGTTTCCTTCTCAAGTTATGTTACAACAAGTCGTTTAAAAATACATCTATTGTAATTACTATTTCGCTTTTATAAGATTAATCTTACTTATAGTTTTTGTGAAGATTAAAGTTTTTTCTCACCAGTTCATTGTTTTTAAGTGTGAATTCACTATCCGCTGTATTTACTAGCAAATTTATCTATAAAATATCTATCTATTTATCTCTAAATAAAGAGAAAAGGTTTGTATTTTTGTATGTTTGAAACGAATAAACTCAAAATCTAATGGATCAATTTCAAAAATTCTTTCACTGTGACAGACTTTTAGGGGGGGAGGGGAAATGAGCGGGGGATGCCGCTAGCAAAAGTTAGTTATATATGGCGGTAATAATTTCCACAAATTGAACTAAGAACTACAGGTACGTTATTTTGTATCAATAGCCATGGTTTACTCATTTAGCATAAAGTTAACCGTGGAACATCTAGGTGAACCACTTTGGTGTTCCACGGATCAAAAAGGCTTTTAGTGGCACAATAACTCATTCAAAAATCCTTCTTGTATTTACTTTTACTTTTTATGAATCGACGTCTGACAATGCATGTCAAAGAGACAAACGTCAAAGTGTTTAAATGATAAACAATCACAGCAAACAATAACTGCTAACGTGTCTAAAACAAATAATTATTAACACTTTTAGTGCTATTGTTCTACAAATAAATAATGTTCAAAAACACCTATCAAAATGGATTGTTGTCAATATTTTACAGTTGTGGGTCTAACCCTCTCGCGATATGGGACATGGAAGTGAAAAATGGGCACATAAAACGGCTCACTGACAGTGAAGTCAATTCTATAGTCCTGGAAATCGTGAGCACAAACGTTGCAACAACGTATATAACATGTCCAAAGAATAACCAAGTACTAGGTATAAAATTACCTTTTCTTGTCATGATTATAAAAAACTTGAAGCGCTATTTTTCTTTCGAGATAACTATACTTGATGATAAAAATATGAGGAGGCGCTTCAGAATTTCTAATTTCCAATCTACAACGAAAATCAAGCCATTTTGTACAAGTATGCCTATCGGCTTGGCAGGTGGTTGGAACCAAATACAATTTAATCTTGCCGATTTTACGAGAAGGGCGTACGGAACACAATTTATAGAAACATTACGAGTTCAGATACATGCTAATGCAAGAATTAGACGAATTTACTTTAGTGAAAAGCTTTACACTGAAGAAGAGCTGCCACAGGATTACAAACTGTATTTGCCTTTGGAGCGAAAGAAAAAAGGAAAAGACAAAAAGGAAGCATCTGCTCCTGCGGCCACGGAAGGTAAAGTAGCGACAGCGAAGCCGGCTGAAGCGCCAGCAACAAAAACTTCTGGAAAGCAAACGCCCGCCGCTGCGGAAGGAACACCGGCTGAAGCAACAGCGGAGACTGGTGAAGTACTTTATGAAGCTGCGGAAGGTGAATCAACTGCAGAAGGAGCTGAAACACCAGCAGCTGAGAGCGAAGCGCCTGGCGAAGGCGAAGTACCAGGGGAAGGTGAAGCGCCAGCCGAGGGCGAAACACCAGCTGAAGGCAAAGCAGCAGCTGAGGGCGAGGCAGCAGCTGAGGGCGAAGCACCAGCCGAGGCCGAAGTGCCAGCCGAAGCTGCAGCTCCAGCCGAAAGTGAAGCGACAGCTGAGGGCGAGGCATCTGCTGACGCCGAGGTACCTGCTGACGCCGAGGTACCTGCTGAGGCTGCAGAGGCCGCTAAAGCTGCTCCTGAGGGCGAAGCGCCGGCAGAAGGCGCTGAGCCGGCGACCGAGTAAGTTAAGAAAGAAGAAGAAATACGTTGTGCTAAGATTTTTGATTGATTTACGTTCTTTTATTAATTTCAGTCCAATTATTTGTACACATCGTTGATCGTATATTACGTACTTACATTTTCGTTAAACTATAATGTTTATTTGTTTCGATATCTAATAAAAATAGGTTATATTAAGTAGGGAATTTATTTATGAATATTATTAAATGCCTGCGAGTTCAGTTTTGTTCATATTTTGTACATGCGAACCTATTTCTTTGTCAACATACTGCTATCGCGATTATATATATTATAATATTGTTGAATTGTTCGTCCAACTTGACATTACAGAGTCGCAACATATCTTGGCTAACGTTTAAAGCATCAACACGTTACGAGTAACATCTGAAAACGAAAAAAAGTGGTTATTTGCCAAACTGAAGAGTCTTGGTACCGTTCAATATGCAAAAGCGGGTCATAAAATCGTACTATAGCCGGTTGTTGGCATCTCTTTAATAGTTTATGCTCTGGTCTATGGTGCGAAATTCCGCCCATTATTTAGGGGTGACTCCCGTCAAACTGCCAGTACATACATCCGGGATTTTATGGATAACTGCGTATAGTAACGCTTATTCGTAACGTTTTCGAGTTTAGAGGATACGTTATTGCTCTTATAAGTATTGGAGGACGTGTGAACGCAATTTTGCGAGAAGTGAAAGTAAGTACCTATTCTTTTTATAGTTTCTTTGTATTTTATTCGGTATCCAATCCAACCTAAACTTCTAATTTATAGTGTTTGATTGCTCAGGAGTTTAACATAATAAAACTCAAAAAAACAAAAAAATTGGTAAGCTTTCTAGCAGTTTAAAATTATAGGTCCAAGTTTCGGATATCCATACTTCCATACTCATATTATAAATGCGAAAGTCACTCTGTTTGTTTGTTTGTTACCTTTTCACGACTAAACGGCTGATCGGATCTTAATGAAATTTGGCAAGAAAATAGATTTCAACCTGGAGAAGGACATAAGCTATATATCATCACGCTACGACCAATAGAAGCGGAGCAGCCATGAAAAATGTTGCGAAAACGGGGAAAATGTGACGCAGACGAAGTTGCGCGGGACAGCTAGTAATATTATAAATAAAAGTGCCTACTATTGAATGCGGTCGATTATATACATTATATTGAGTATAATAATTTAAACCTAAGGTACATTATAACTGCTGCGGGTTGTTCGAAAGAGATACCGCGGCCCTGGAACACAAAGGGCGAAGAAGGAACATGGGTGGGTTTTAGTCAGTACAAGTCTGACACTCCCTCCCGCTCCGCCCAGAGCGGGAGAAGTCATTTGATGATTTCCCATCCGCATAAGCCTTACCAAGGCATATCGTATTAACCGGTTACTAGGTTATGGAGGTCAGATTGGCAGTCGCTCTATGTTAACTACTAATATTCAGCTGCATCCGGTAAGACTGGAAGCCATCCAAAACGTAGTTGGGAAAAGGCTAGGTTGAGTTTAAATTGTTAGCATTTATATATTAAAGAGTTATGTACTTACTAGCTGTCCCGCGCAACTTCGTCTGCGTCACATTTTCCCCGTTTTCGCAACATTTTTCATTGCTGCTCCGCTCCTACTGGTCGCAGCGTGATGATATATAGCCTATGTCCTTCCTCAGGTTGAAATCTATCTTCTTGCTAAATTTCATTAAGATCCGATCAGCCGAGTCGTGAAAAGGTAGCAAACAAACTTACTTTCGAATTTATAATATTAGTCAGGATTAGGATTTTCAGGCTTACCCTTGTGATCGTTTCAACAGTACTTGTATTTGAATGTTTTTTGGACGTTTACCTGAAAAAAAAGAAAAGAAATCGTAAGTTGAGTTGTGTGTTTTACAATAAAAAACTGTACCTAACCAAGGCATAGTTAAGTACCTAGATAAAGTATTGTATAACGTATGTATAAGAAGTACTGCAATGTTACAGATCAGGGTGGGCGGGCTGCGCTGTCAATGAGATTATTAGTTACTGGTTTTTAGTAAAGCATGTATTGGTCTAATCTTGCATCTGAATTTCAAACTAGTTCCCCTCAATATATTTAACTTAGATTTGGCAAAAACCTTTGGTTCCTGTAGCAATTTTTTTTTTGATTTTGCAACAAGTGTCACCTGCTCACGAAAGAACTCCTGAATGGTTAATAGCACGGACACGAAACGTTGTATACTCGTTCTATGTTGACAGATAAACCGAATTTTCTTCTTTTAATTTTAACAAAACCTTGTTTATACAAAGTTTTTTGTACGTGTACTTTTATATAAAGGGTGACCGAATTTTCAAAGAAACACTTTTCCACAATTTGTCGTGTAGAAAAAATAACGTTTTCAAAGCAGAAAACCTGTCCCAGGCTACCCTCACAACAATTTAAGAAAATAAATCTAAGTTCACAAACAACATTGTATTCCCTTAAAAGCTACAAAGCAATCCGAATACGGCACACATTCGCACAAATTTTGCCTTAGCAGTTACTTGCTACAATAATAAACTACTGGCTCAAATCACGATCAAACATCCGAAACACAGCTGGACCTACAAATACACACACTGCTTTTACAGGTTTTATCCATTCATTTTTTTTTTTACACAAACCTCGGAGAAAATATGATGAAAGGAATCGCCGGAAAGGGCTCTTTAATCATCGACGTTGTGCACACGAATTGAAATGGAGAAGTGTATGTTGACCTTTATCTTTTCTCTATTTGAAGCTCTAAAAATACGAAGGTAAGGTATCATTGACTTTTTCTGAGTGATCAGTGTTTTTTTCTGTTTATTATTTACTGGTTTGCGGAAGGATTGCGATATGTGAATGTTCTTTTTACGCTTATTATATTAAAAGAGATGGCTACGAGCTGGGAAACCTAATTCCCACCTCGTAGCCGTGTTTATTTTTTATAGATATTTAATAATATGGCTATGAGGTGGTTAAACAGGGGAAGTGAGGAAATTGTTAGCAAAGCCATTTTTTGTACAAGAGACACCTACCTGCATTTGAACCATTTATTATTAATTTTAGCTCAAAATAAAAATAAAATGAAGCAACTTTGAGGAAGTAAGTGATAGTAGTATTAGGAATTAACAATTTTGTATTTATCTGTGGAAGCTTCTAATTAGCAATTTAGATATGTATTTTTGTTATTATAATGTCATTAGTCTGTAAGCTTTCCCAAAATGTTAAAAATAAATAAAAAATAATAAGTTTATTTCAGGAGTTATTTTGAACTTTCAAAGAGGAAGTAACGTTGCACGTCAAATTGATAAAGGTAATTTTCCATTTGTCTTGTTCTCAACTGAAAGCCAATGTCAACTTCCCAGAATAACTGTAATAATAATGGTAAAGAAAACATCACAAAAGCTTAAGTTACACATAAGTAATAACATCATATTCGTATCTAATCTGGGACCGAAAGTGGCTCCCAGCTAACGAGTCACGATAAAAGTAATGGCGGCCACATATGTACCTATATACATATGTATCTTAAGTCATATACTGGGTATGTACAAAATACATGATCTCGTACATATTCGCTCAACATAAACGTTGGTAATAAGTTCGCGTGGTGTAGCGAACGATAAATCACGTAGCGATGTAACTGGTACATTTGGTCTGAGCTGTAAGCGGGGAGCGGGCATGGTTGGGTCACAGTTTAAAACTGTCGTGTTTTTATGCAAAAATCGCTCAAACTTGTCTATCGTAACATAGTATATAACAAAATCGCTTCCCGACGTCTGTACGCTTAGATCTTTTAATTTAAACCACGCAACGGATTTTGATGCGGTTTTCGTATGTATAATTTATGCCTGAAAAATACATCATAGTTTCCACGCAAATGAAGTTGCGGGCAGCAGCTAGTTTCTTTATGAATTGATAGTTATATTGTGGTGAGTTTTGTTTTACTATAGTTCTAGATTAAGTATGGTTTAAAGGCCGTCAACTGAATACAGTTTTTGTTGTAATCAATCAATGAACCACGCTTTTCATACAACGGTAATCGAATTTTAAAATAATACTCGTAATTACACATCACACAGCCTTGTTGGTATTATAAATATTACCTGTAATTTCCCTTTCTTACTGTATTTATTTAGAAAAAGTAGTATTATTGTCAAATATTTGTATCCTACACAATAAACCTTAAAAATATAAATTAATGAACTCACTGCTCGCATTTCATTAGCAATACTTATATCATATAGGTAATTAAAGAGGCCATAATAAACCTTTCTTAATGGAATATTACGCCGTAAAAGTTATAATAACAAGTAATTATGAGAATAAGACCCGCAATGGAGTAATAGTTCTGTTTTAAAATAGGGAGCGACGTTGCGAAGGTGCTATTAAACTTGTAATGGGAATAGTCCTCGTTAATCTGTTAATAAAATGGAGTATAATGCAACAAATAATGGTATATAACATTTTGAATTAAATTCTATATAATGTGGACGGTTAATTAATTTTTTACAAGTAGTTATATTCTGTTGTTCTTCTTCTTAGAATGTCGATCACAATTTTAAATTGAGTCAGTCCAAAACAAACTGATTCAGAAAATAATCTATAATTATTAAAATGGAACTCACTATAGCTACAATACAAATTCTTCATCTTTTTATTCTTTTTTTTTACGGTTTGGAAATCATCAAATGACCCCTCCCGCTCTGAGCGGAGCGGAAGACAGTGTCAGACTTGTACTGACTAAAACCCATCCTTGTTCCTTCTTAGTCCTTTGTGTTCCAGGGCCACGGAACACAAAGGGCTAACTTCTTTTTATCCTGACACGATATTTTCTACCCGATACTACGATATTTTTATTATGATTGATATTATGGCACTGCACAATTTCCGCTCCGCTCATGCCTTGCCCCACAAGCAAGAGAACTGAAGCTAAGCGAACAGTCCACCACGTCGGCTTCGCGTTATATTAAAGCCTTAATTTACTGCTGCATTATTAAGCAACGGCAAAAATTGGTCATAAATAAGAATTTACTAACGTACTGTTGGTATACTGATTAGCCTGGTACACTTTTTACGCCGTGGGAAATGTGGGTGATTTACTACAATGTATGTGAAATTCGCGTAATTCAAATAAGTGCTTGTAAAATCTACTTCTATGATATACCGCAATTTTAGAAAAAATTCTGCTATTTTATTTATAACGGCATTTTTCCAAACCTCGATTAATCAATTTTCATTTTATCAGCGTCAAATTTATACTTGGTTGATAAATAAAAATTTCGTGTAACATATGTAGTATAAATCCGTTGCTCAAATCTTAAAAATATTCAATCTCACATATATCCTAGAAGCTACCACAAAATTCACGACACACAAAAACGTTGTAATCGAAAATCGTCAGGACACCAGAAAAATTATCCCGTGCGGCCACAAAACCAACGTAAAACAATTTAGTATTACGTGTTCACCCCGGTCTAGTCAGCTCACGACGACTAATTTTTGAAGTCGTAAAATTTACGACAAAGGGAGCATAATCTATCTGAAGTACGGTCCGAAGAAACGTGCTGGGCCTCCGAAATTTATTTACGGTCAGCAAAATAAGACGTTCGATTGAGGAAAGTCAAGTGTCTTATTTTTGTCTGTCGATGTTTAGTAGGCCTTTCGTTGTATTGATGCCTTTCGACAAATATGTTGTGTAGAGTGATGCATGATAAAGTTGCCTTTTGTTTTGAAATGGGTTTCTTTTTTTGTTGTAAGATTTTATACCTACTTACTGTGTATTATATTTTACTAGCAACCAGGTCCGGTTATGTATGGGTGCAATGATACGGGCGAAAGTCCTGTTTATAGCACAGATATGTCGATGTTTTGGCATGTCAACAATTTACGTTGTTGTCCTTAACTTTAGAATGTCTAAAAGACTAGACTTTGTTTTATATGGTGTGAATTCTATGGAAGTATTATTTAAACTTATAATTTCGACTAATTCACGCGCGGAATAAACACGCTTTTGCTATTAGTGCAAGAACTCTTTAAAAGTATAATCTATCCCACTCAATATTATTACTACAGCTTAATTTTATTCCCAAAAACCACTTCGAACTTCCCTAGACCAGTTACAGCAAGTTATAACCGGTTAGACGCGGTTCGTTGCGGTGTTTGTGGACGGTACCGCAACACTTACTCAAATTAAAGGAGCGGGTATACTTGCGGATGCAGATTCAATTACCGAGTCTGTACTCTTGTACTCTCCCAGCGTTACCGGGTAGTACTGGGTTCGATTTAGTTTATTGGTTTTTGAAATAGAATCGCAATATTTTTGGGTATTTTTGAAAAATGTATGTTTTTTTATAAATTTTATTGATACACTTGGACCAAGTAAATCCATTATATAAGGGCTTGTACACAAAATCGCGATACGACGTCGCATCGGAAAAATCTACGAGCTCCCTCGACGCATCACAAGAACTTGTGAATTGATTCGCATCGCGTATTCCTGCGATGTTTCGTCTATTTTTACGATCCATGTCACGACCTAGTTTAAAAAATACGTTAAGTACGATTGACGGTCGTCGAAACAATGGTCACCCGAATCATGGAAGGGCGAGACGCCTTGCCGCACGAAATCGTATCACAGCAATTCGTGTCGCAGTTTTCTGCTTTGCGAATTTGCATCGCGCCGATTCGCAGTTTTGTGTCCAAGCCTAAAATGCTCTGCGATGTTTTACTAATCTTCGTTTTTTGAGTACTGAGTACTATTTACTGCTTTTGTATACCAACCTAAAGTCGGAGTTGAAGTAATACATAAATACATAAACACGCACAGTTAAATACGAGTACATCACTATCGTCATAAGTCACCTTTCCTACCAGAAAATACGACATTATTTATTAGTGTATTTGTTCAATCACATATCGAGTAACCATCAGTGGGAAGTGGCTTATGTCACGGAGAATCGTGGCTATTTTTATCTTAGCCAGGTTGAGGTTAGTCCCTAGAGACGTGGGACGAAACATTTTCTGTTCTAAATAAACTAGACATTCACAATGAAGTTTCTCACTTGACCACAGTCGATAATTGTTTATTATCGGGTAGAACGGTCGATAAAAATTGCAGTTGGAAACCAAGTATAGATAAAATTCTTGTAAAATAGATTTTTTTAGGTACATATGTCTTGAAAATAATTAAACAAACAGTTAATCATAATACTGCTATGCTGGCTTACCATGGTTATGTATCATCAGTAATTAGATACGGTATTATAATGTGGGGGGTAACTCAGTAGATTTTGACAGAGTTTTCAAAGCTGAAAAAAAATTATTAGAGCAATTTGTGGAGCTCACTTTTTAGACAGCTGTAAGCCACTGTTTCAAAAACTTAAAATTCTACCTTTGCCATGTTTATATATTTTTGAAATGTGTATTTTTGTTAAGAAAATTATCATAATTATTTGAAACAAGCACAGTCAGGCCAAATAGCCGAACACGACATAAAGATAGACTTCGGCTGCCACCAATAAAACTGAAATTTGTATACTTCATGTCGATTATTATTTACAATCATTTACCAAATCATTTACTTACCTCTGACAAGGTTTAAAAAATTACTCTTCAAACTATTGCTGTTTAAAAGATATTATACCATTGAGGACTATTTAAAAGACAAATCAATAGAATCTGTTATTTGTATGTACGGTAGAATATTTGACATCACTGATTGTGAAGACATTTGCACGTCAGCACGCGTAGCATGACCACTGTAGAAACGAGTTTTGTCTATGGAAGAATCGACATAATGACAGATAGTCAATGACAATGTGTCAGTTTGTCGATTCTTCCGTCGACATAGCCCGTTTCTACGGCGGTCATACTACGCATGCAGGTTATGGCAGGATATGCTGAAACAAAATTACTGTAACACCTTATTAACAGCAGCCTTCAGCTCAACCATTTTAAAGGAAACTAAATGATCCGACACACTCGCCACCGTCACCAAGATATTTGAGTGAGAATAATAATCTCTCAACCAACAGGGCACATTCGATCGAATGACAATACACAGTACTCACACATGTGCCATACAATTATACAATACTAAGAAATTGAGTCTATAAAATGCTAAGATAGTCTTACAATCTTCTGCAGGTTTCACAATAATTTCACATGCTCATCGAATAGTTTACCCCTATGGTTGTTAAGCATAGGAAAAGAAACACAGTATTTTCGACGTGCATGACACAAGATTGTTATATGAATATAAACCCACGTAAAACTATAACTATGTAGATACTATTAAACCAGGAACCATTAACAACATTTACTACAAAATGTTGCAAAGAAACGCAAAACAATAGTCCAAAAAGTTATTTACACATATTTCACGATTTCACGAACAATGTAGGTGTTTATCTTTTCAGTACATAAACTGGGGTCATTTTTACCCGCCCTGGGCTGGAGGGTCATATTTTAAAAGGTTGCCCGTCGCTGCCTACTACTGATAACAGTGCCTATCGGTTATTTACTGACCGCAGAGTAAACTTTACAGCCTTTTTAACCGACTTCAAAAAGGAGGAGCTTATCAAGGAGACAGATTTTTTTTGTGTGTATATTCAGCCTTTTTAAAAGCTTTTATTTAACTTGCAATGTATGTATGTATGTTTGTTACGGTGGATTCTTGGAAGCTAAGTTAGAACCACTTCCCGATGTCCGATTGAGCTGAAATTTTGCACACACCTTTGGGTTTGGTGACAATACATTTTTATGATAGACATAGCTTAATCCTGCAGCCAGGATCGTCTCCTCACGAGAGAACTCCTCAACGTTTAATAGCACAGACACGAAACTTTGCATGCAAGTTTATATTTGATGGATGAACATGAATTCTATCATGATCTTATTCTGCAGCCAGGATCGTCTTCTCACGAGGGACAAATGTGTACAAAACACATTTGCGTACCCCGTTTTGGCAGTTATTTTATTGGTATGTTTTATTATTAGTAAGTATCAGATCACGTATAAAATCAAAACAGAAGTAATTGAATGAACAAAAAAACGCGTTGAAAGGTTTCATAGTTGTGGGCCCACAAATAATAAAATATAAAACTAATTTTCCAAGAGATTACGCAGTCTCGTCAATTCTGTTTGAGCTTTATCATCGTGCGGGCTATTTAAAAATAATCAGATAATGCAGTTCCTTCCAAAGTTTTTACACGACTGATTGCTATATTAATCTGTCCTTTGGCAAGGCATAAGGTCCCAGGTTCGATTCCCAGTTCTGGTAATTTTTTACTGGATTTTTCCAATAGATTTTTTTTAGTAGCAGCCACGGTGCCTGGATTTGTACCCAGTTGATGGCAATAGGCTCGCCCCCTGTTACATAAGAAACATAACTGGCGAAAAGTGGGTGTACTATTAGGTACACCTCTGCCATAACCCTTCGGGGATTACAGGGCGTGATGTTATGTGAATTGTATTAAAAAAAAAAAACTTTGTAGAAAATTAAGTAAGTCCTAAAACAATCTAATGAATTATGTAGAACTAGCTGTCCCGCGCAACTTCGTTTGCGTCACATTTTTCCCGTTTTCGCAACATTTTTCATTGCTGCTCCGCTCCTATTGGTCGTAGCGTGATGATATATAGCCTATGTCCTTCCCCAGGTTGAAATCTATCTTTTTGCCTAATTTCATTAAGATCCGATCAGCCGTTTAGTCGTGATAGGGTAACAAACAAACAAACAAACAGAGTGACTTTCGCCTTTATAATATTAGTATGGATGTAAAATAAAAAGAGAAATAGTAATGATAATAATTTTAATTCACTCTGTCAAAGATAAAAAAGATGTACTATAAAACACTATGAAACTCATTACACGAAAACAAATACTTTCTATTTAAATAAACAAACTATTAATCACTCTAAGTTATTAAAACACACTTCTAATTAAAAACATCTCTTCAAAACATTTATAATTATTATTATGTTCCAGAAAATTCATAGAAACTACAAAAGACGACTTTAAATCATGAGTTTTATCGATGATTAAAATCTTAGAAGCATATGGCTGCAAGACAAGATATTGGGATGAGTGTAGAAATATAATATTGTTATAGTCTAGACAGATAACAATATAACTTTTATAGCTATTCTTATATCCATAGTATAGAATATTAATTAATTATTGTTCACCTTTACTAATATTATAAAGAGGTATTTGTTTGTAACTTTGTATTTAGGGAGTAATCTTCGCAACTACTGATCCTATTCCAATTTTTTTGTCTCTAACGCGAAGCTACATTATTCTTGAGTGAGAGTTAAACGTTCCCGTGGATTAATTTAAGGACTAGTCTGTAAATAATATTGCACATTATGTCACTTTTGTTTGTCGGCAACACCGACTAAAATCCGCAACGTATTTCGATGTAGTATTTTCTATTATTTAGTGAATTTATTCCATTTTACAATACTTTATTCTTAAACTAACATGTAAAAAAGAAATTCCGATGTTTCGTCAAGTCGTAAAATTGTGTGAACTAGGGGCGGTTCGCAAGTATAATGTAATACTAGCCTAGACAGATTCAACAATAGAATACAGTGATAATAAAGTTATTATTACTAAGTTAAAATTAACAACAAATTGCCTCGGACTCCTTCACGACGGGTCTAAGGTCTGTTAATATTGTAACAAGGGAGAGGCTTAAGTAAACTTTCACTTTAATGGTAAATTAGTAACCAAAGGATTAGTTCAAGGTAGGTAAATAAATTGATAACTTCTTACAGAGAATATTATGATTCTGTGTATCTTCTTGAGTGGTATCTCCTTCATAACTAGAATATTGAAGTGGGAGAAATCTCTTGTATAGGCGACTAACCTGCCCAAATTACGCAACGTATTTTTGCCCGATTCATCATCTGCCTAGCCTTTTCCCAGTTCTGTTGGGTCGGCTCCAGTCCAACCGGATGCAGCTGAAAACCAGTATTTTATATGGGACGATTGCCAATCTGACCTCCACAACCCAGTTAGTACTGGGTAATACGATATCCCATACTAAGTCTGGTTATCAGACTTTCAGGCCACTACCTGTAACGATTGTCAAAGATCTACAAATGACAGCCGGACCAACAGCTTACGTGCTATCCGAGGCATGGACGAAATTCGGTATGTAATTATGGTCACCCATCCACGAACCAACGTCGGCAAGCACGGCTCAACCTAAAGATCGGCCCAAGCGGTAGTTATTATCGAGCCACGAGTTCCTCTGAGTTTGGCCTGATGTTAAAAGATCATTCAAAAAAGCAAGCACAACTTGTCTTCAAGTATGTTTAGTGCATCTGTGACGTTACACTATAACTAGACATTGTGAAATTACAGATGCACAATTGCATATCTGTCTGACATCATACATCAGTTTCAACGCAAAGCAATAACGTGTGCGGCACGTTCTAGGTGAACAACGAGGCATAGCATATGTATGTAATGTATCAATGTACTACACACGTCTAGGAAACCTAGGTGAGCTAGCAGTTACGTTTAAATGAAATCTAGTTATTATACATGGAGCGACTGCTTGTCAGACTTTCAAGACACTGACTGCATGCAACGACTGTCAAAGATCTACAAACGACCGCCGCAACCAACGGCTTAACGTGCTTTCTGAGGTAAAGAGGAAACCCGGTATCTAATGGTTGGTGACCCATCCACGGACCAACTTAGGCATGCACGGATTAACCTGAAATTCAGCCCGAGTGGCTGTTTTCACTATCTCTGCATAATAAGCCTATGTTTTCAGAGCTGGGTCATAAACCTCTCTCTAAGACGAAGTTGACCGTCCATCGATACACACTTCAGGAACAATTCGGGTCTGCGGGTTGTTCGAAAGAGATACCGCGGCCCTGGAACACAAAGGGCTAATAAGGAACATGGGTGGGTTTTAGTCAGTCAAGTCTGACACTCCCTCCCGCTCCGCCCAGAGCGGGAGAAGTCATTTGATGATTTCCCATCCGCAAAAAAAAAAAGGAACAATTCGGATACATTCACTGACATTTGAAAAACTTAGCATATATTTTAACACTCGGGATTCCTTAAACTATTTGTATCTCGACATCACTAATAACAAGCAAATTACAAACTATCATTACGCATCGTTACGGCTGCACAATACAAGCAAGTAAAGTAATTAACTAAGTCGTTTCTGTCTTGCAAACGTCTACGCCCTGTCATAGAAGCTGCAATGAATAGTACCTATTAGCAGAGTGGGATCTGTGCTGTGTCACAGTGGAGTCACTGGACATTATTTTGAACGTCCGTTTTCTAACGTAGTTAGTACTAGAAATTCTACTGCAATTTTTTTAATTTATTCGTACCGGAGTTGCTACTGAGAAATTCCTTTTGAAGAAACCCTAAAGTATGTCTTGGGTTTTTTGTAAGGGCACAGCAACAATATAACAATACATCAAGCCTGTAATCCCCGAAGAGCTGAGCAGAGGTGTACCTAAAATCCGGTCCTGGTTCAATCCATGGTCCGGAGTGAGAGGGAATGGAAAGCCGTCGCCTCCTTCTGCGAAGCATTCATGCTAGCGAAGGAAGCGGCGGAACGTGAGATGGAGAGAACCTCACGTCCCAGCCACCGCGGGAGACGCCCCGGGCGTTCGTGTTCCACGCGCGCCACAAGGAGATGTCAGCAAATCGGACGGGGTCCGAGAGGGCCGATGCCTGCCAGGGCTGCGGGACTGTTCGAAAGAGATACCTTGGCCCGGGAACACAAAGGGCTAAGAAGGAACATGGATGAGTTTTAGGCAGTACAAGTCTTACACTCCTTTCCGCTCCGCCCAGAGCGGGAGGAGTTATTTGATGATTTCTCAAACGAGAAAAAAAAAAGGTTTACCTAAAATTATACCCACATTTTGCCGGTTATGTTTTAAGTTCCAGTAATAGTGGGCGAGCCTATCGCCGTCAACTGAGCAAAAATCCAGACTCCATGGCTGCTACTGAGGAATTCCTGTTGAAAAAACCCACTAAGATTTTGCCTGACCCGGGAATGAAACCCATGCTCAGTCATACGACGGAATTTGATGTATTTTGACTGTTCATAAATACTTAGATATCGTTACGATTTTAACTGTCTTGCTTTCCACTATTTTCTATTTCCAGTGTTCAAAGTTATGAAGAGACTTCTGGTAAGTCTCTTCAGGGACAGTTAATAGGTGCCATTAGAAAGACCTGCGCTGTATCGTAGTGTGGTTAACTTCTGGTGACTGGATATTATTTTGTTTTGTTGATAAATACGTTTATTGTCCAAGCAAAGTAAATTTGAATTCACAAATGTGGGATTTTAAATGAATAATAAAGTAGTTGGATGGGTGACCACCCATAACTTACCGAGTTTCCTCCGTGGCACCGATAGCACATTAAATTGTTGGTAAGGTCTGTCATTTTTTGATATTTGAGAGTCGTTACAGGTAGTCAGTGGCCCGAAAGGCCAACAACCAGTCATACCAAAAGGTATCGTATTACTCAATACTGACTGGCTTTTGTAATCAACCCATAGTGGGGGAAAAGCTAGACAGATGATGAATCAAGTATAACAATAACAAATAGGAAATGTTTTGTCCATTCTGTTATATTATTATATTGTACAAATAATAGTATAACTAGATGGTGCAGTATAACAAATAAAACTTTTTTTGTCCATTCTGTTATATTGTTTAACTAATATTATAACTAGATGGACTAACCCGATTTTCAATAGTCAGGCAGCTTTTTAGGGTTCCGTACCCAAAGGGTCAAACGGGACCCTATTACTGAGAATTCGCTGTCCGTTCGTCCGTCTGTCACCAGGTTGTATCTCATGAACTGTGACAGTTAGCTAGTTGAAATTTCTACAGATTATGTATTTCTGTTGATGCTTTAACAGAAAATACTAAAAATAGAATAAAATCAATATTCAAGGGAATACAAAAAAGCCCATACAGAAAAAATATTTTTTGCTCGTTTTCAAAAATAATGGTACGGAACCCTTCGTGCGCGAGTCTTACTCGTACTTAGCTGATTTTTTATTTTATTTCATTAGCTATTACTGTCCCACTTTGGATGATGGATTCCCCCATATCTTTCAAGGTACTCTTCGTGCACCACCTCGAACCAGCCGTCGCAGTGTGCGTACAGGTCATCTCACCACCTCTGTCTGGGCCGGCCTCAGCGGTAACGTCGATCCTTAGAGAGCATCCTTAGCATCGTTTTGTGTATTGATACTACAAACTGGTTTCCAAGCAGTTCTTAAAAGACAAACAAAAACTAAAAGAAAGTGAATTCTTGTTTTATAGCTAAGTGGTGTCTGCGTCGTGTTATAGTGAAATTAATTTGTGAGGACACAATGTTGTCTCTGTTTCTTTGTTTTTATAGTTCTATTGTTTATAATCCACTCTGTTGTCTGGCTCATATTATATACCATAGAATGAGGTATTCTCATATAGTACGTGCAAAAAAAAAAGGTTGTGTGGTTTTATGAAACCACGGTAAAAGTGAAACTTTTTTTCACACTATAGCGCGTAGTAGGGATAAAGTGAAAGGCGCTCGTCAGAGCGCCTTTCACTTTATCGCGGCCGACCGTCAGACCGTTTTATACGCGGCTGACCGTCAGCGTCACGCGACATGCAACACAAAGAAAAAAGTTTGAGACGATGTAATAAAAGTTTCACTTGACTTTTTCAATTATTTGCTTTGATACTTGAAATGGCTAACTATATTGGCACAGAAAGAGGTGGCAAGACGATCAGGACGCGTAACGCGAGGGTTGGTTCGAGGAAAGGAATGAAGGAAAATTCTTAAAAGGAATTTAGGGAGGACTTAGCCCAGCCACTGCTGGGCAAACGCCTCTCTGGAAGGACAGTACAAGGTAACAAAAAAAAGGCAATAACAATACTGCGCCCAATATACAGGGTGATCCAAATACACGACAGCAAACACACTTTAAAAATTTAACAAATAAAAAAGCACACAACACATACACCCAAAACGTTTCACATTTAAAAAAGTACACTCACTAAGGCAGGGCGTTACGCCCGCTGAATATTCATAGCGCACCGGAGATTGTATCGCTTAATAAACACCCTGTATACTAGTCCGCTCACGTGTCCTTAATGACCTGAACAGTATTAATGGAGGAAATTTTAATTTTCACTTAGGACCGTTTGGTTCTGTTTGATTTATTGTACGTAGACATTGTATAGAAACTGCAAATGTAGATTAATTTTTGTTTGTTTGTTTGCGAGTTAATTAGTTTGTGTAGCTAGTTCGAGCAGTGAGAAGGGCTTTGTGAAATAAAGTAGTTACTAGGTAGTGAGAATTTATGTTAATAGAATTTTGGGTTTGGACACACACTTAATACTTGGATTTTTGCTTTTGTTACTCTAGCCTTGCCGTAGAAATAAATTGGCGACCATTTCTAGCCATCTTTGATGAGTTTTAAGTAAAACTTCTAACAGCTGTGAATACAATCTTGTAATCCAACATTTTCATAACTTGAATTATAAATTAATTACATTCACTAATTCATTTCACGAACAATTTACTGAAAAATAAATTTTTATAAAACAGAAAAGTGTTAAAACACACACGTTGAGTAAAGTTTCAACTAGTGCAAAAGCTAAAAGTACCTCTCGTGAAAAAATAAAATGCGATCAAAATGTATGCTACGACGAATTCTACGAAATGTCTACGCCTTGCTACGACACTACGAGGGTCTACGAGATGCGCTACGCCGCGTCTCCGATTGCATTATAACGATCGAATGAACTGTTTGTTTGAGAATCAGTTAACTTAGCAAAAATACAAAGTTGTTTTTTTTTTTTTCTTTTTTTTCCGATTTACTGTTATGTATTTTAAGTTCCAGTTTCTACTTACTGATAAACTCTACCACATTTTCTAAAACCACATTTAAAGAGCAATATTGAAAACTTAGGACGAATATCACCATTGAAACCGATCTCGATAAACACTTCTGTTTATCGAGATCAGTTTCAATGGCCGTTAATATTTGAATTCAGCCACAGATATGTACACATATTATATATCTATTCAAAAACGTAGAAAAAACCAATCAATTTTTATTTTCATTACACTACATTGCTCATATCCCTTAAAAATATCCAAACCATAACACCCGCGTCAGATCAAATCAATGTTCTATAAAAGGTCAAACAATTCCCCTGTGTGCATTAGTTAATAACAAACAAACATACAACTCGGCTGACAGTTTAATTTCGCGAATGAATCGTTCATTCATTCAGACGTTCATATTGAACGCTGTCGGCTCCGATCGGTCACGGGGGGTAATAGCCTGTTGACGTTTAGTCAAATTACGTTAGGGGCAACCCTAATGTATTAATATTTGTTTCAGTTTTTCTTTTTAAATGGGGGTATGAGGTGTGTTTGGATTGAAAGTATTGTGTGTATCAAGTTGCATTTATCAGAAAAAAAAACACCCGTCAAATAAAAATGTTAGGAAAGGAGACGGGCGAGACTACATGTATTTTGGGACCCACTCTTAGAGGTAGCATTCATCATAACAACTTATACGTAGTTGTACAACGACTAAAGACTATCAGAAAAGTAAATGGAAAGTAAGACGGAAAAGTTGGGAGAAAAGAGATATACGTCTATTCACAAGATAACCTAAAAATCTTACGATTAAGGTTTTTAACAGTGGAATGACTCCGTAATTAAGATGAATCAAAATATAATAATATTTAAGACGACTCATAAAAGAAAATTCGAATAAACTACTGTATTTCCCTCGCAGTTTTAGTTCTGACTTTACGTGTTTTGCTTCTCGTCATAAGCCAAAACCAGAATTTTTACTTCATTGCCTGTACCTAATTGATGAATCATAAAACTGCTAGACTGCAGCTAGAGACTAAACTGATTACCAACCCTGTAATTAGTTCAATCACTATAAAAACTATGTTGTTACGATTTTGATCCATAAGCGAATTATGGTCAAGTAAAACGATTCTTATTACGCTGAGAGTAGATAATATTGTTTTACATAAATTATAACAGCCAGAGCTGACTAGCTATGTACAGCTATTGAAAAGCAGGGTTTGTTGAATAAAAAAACGATGAGTAATAAATCTAATTTTTTGGTACTTTTACATAGTTTTTATTTTATGCAACACAGACGTTACGATGGCCAAGTTGCTGTCGGGTTTCATTTTCAGGGTCGCAGCTTATCAGCCCCCAAAATGAGTGACAAAGGTAGTTGTCTCCTGTTATCTGGAATTAATTAATTATGTTAAAATAAATAAATTCACCTTTAGTGTAATAAACATAAAGAGTTCCATGTATAAGTAACAAAAGTGCCTGACTCGCAGAGTGTATCCAGGTCCCCACGAAAAGAAAAATAGAAATGTAGTTTGATATAAAAGATAATATGACCTCTGATACCTGTGGAGCGGTATACAAATATTTCAAGACAAAATGCAACAGCCACCCATCTTCCATTTTGATGACTGAAACATCTGAGTAAAATACACTACTTCTACACTACCTCGGCTAGTCTTTTACTGTATACTGTTTTCGTCCGATAAAGTATTGGGCAACAGTAAGAATGAGCCTAATATAAGATTACAACAGTATGTATTTATGCATATAAAAGCTAAACGAATCTTAGTTTGTTGTTCAGATAGATATCCTAAATAAGTTCTTTACTCATGATATAAATACATGTTCTTTTACGAATATACTTACATCACGTGGATACACCCATCTCTGAACTTTTTCAAAGCTCTGAGCACCTTCATCAGAGAGACGACGCCTCCGTAAGAGCGCAAGTCGTAAGAGAAGAAGAAATTAACGCAACGCATGTTTGTGGTTAAAATCAAAGTCCAAATCAAAAGCAACTAATAGTCCAATGTCCAGAGAAGAATGCGGTAGTCTAAGGCAGGGTGCATTATCTACATTTCAAGATGTAAAGGCCAAGTCGTCGAGAATCTACAAAATCGCAATGATAAACATAAAATGCCAGACAAAAATACAAACATAACGATGGACCAGATCTGACAGTGACAGTAGTGACGGGACTCAATGGATCATCATAGATAACGTTCCTTTATTAGAAATACTATAAAATCGCCACAGTACCATTTTTATTAGATGCTTTCGCATTGTTAATTGGCGTTTTAATATCAGGTTTGCATGTTATTTTTTGACATAATTGAATGTATAAAAACTAAGAGAAAGATCCATTTGTGTTAATAAACCCATGAACAGAAACACATGTCATTGGATTGGAACGTAATCGGAAAAATGTTGCGTTTTGTAAGTGCACGATTACTTAATTTTAGTAAATTGAAAATTATTTATAACTTTTGATTCCCGAGTCCTAAAAAATCTATATTTAATAAATAAATATCTCATAAAATTGTAGTTATAATTATTTTATATTTACACTGGAACGGAGTTTAGTTAATTTTCAGATTCTTTGGGTCCATTTTCGCCAGCCTTCTTTGACGGCACGGTTGGCGCAGTGGTTGAGCGATCGACTGCTGCGCTGCGTGTCGCGGGTTCTATCCCCACACGGAAAAAATATTTGTATGGCCTACTGATACTTGTTTCGGGTCTGGCTGTTTGTGTATGTATGTGAGTTTTAATGTTTGTAAACGCACTCACGATACAGGAGAAATTCCTAGTGTGGGGCAACAAAATTTTGTTTTCTTCATTCGTTTTTTTTTCAGTACGTCTACCATGAGTTTTAACAATAGATACTCGCTAGCTTCTGTAGTTAAAAAAATGTATGAAAACTTTTACAGCGCCTCTAGCGGATAGTTGGGTACTAAAATGCGCAGTATGAGTCACTATAGTTATCTATCCTACGTCATCGTGTAGTAAACTATACTACAGCGACTGCAAGTTTGGGCTTCATTTGCTTAGAATTTAGTAGTAAGCACCAACACAGCTCATGGTGCCATTGAAAAAGCTAACTATAGTATTTGCGTATTGACGGAACTATTGTAGTTACGTCAAGCGATCTAACTATGACAACTCATGGTAGATGTACAGAACGCTTCATCATCAGCCTATATTGAGCCCACTGCTGGGATGCAGGCCTCCTCTCTATGAGAGGGAATGGGCTGTAATCCACCACGCGGGCCCAGTGCGGGTTGGTAGATGTCACATGTCTTCGAATTTTTAGTCCTAGGACATGCCGGTTTCCTCACGATGTTTTCCTTCACCGTTTTTGAGAGCAGCGGTGATGAAATAAATTACACAAAGTAATGTGCCTGCCTGGGTTCGAACCTACGACTTACGGCTCGTAATGTTAAACTAATTTTAATTTATTTTTTGTACTTAGTTATTTAATTTAAATCGTATGACCAAAATAATTTTGTCTATTAATAATGTCTGATGAGGTTGACAAAAAAATTGACATGTTAAACTTATTTTTATAATTTATTTTTTGACATAAAATTGTGGTAATCCGTAATAATTGTGTACAAATCAATGTCAAATGAGGTTGACTAAAACAGCCAATGCAATGTGAAAAAACCACCAACCATTTATGAGTGTAATTTAGTTCAATAGCCAACAATTATATTGACTTTTTATTATAAATATTGTACACCCCATGGGTATGTTACAGTGATACAATATACTAATTGTAAGATCTTCTGTTTACCTGTTACAAACAATAAATAAATGAATTATGAATTATGAATAAGTCGGGGCTGCTACCACTGGGCCACCGCTGCTCCACTGCATGAATTCCCAAAATCCATGGTAGGCATTGGAGAAAAATTATTCTCAAGTGCGAACAATAACAAACAACAACATGCCACCTAAATCAAACACACACGAACAACAAACAGCCAACAAATCACAGCGAACATTGGCCCAAACATTGGCCGCAGTTATTACAAGCCCCGTTGCGTGGATGATAACATTAGTTTGCCGGTTTTCCGTAAAAACCGGTATAAATCAGTAGCGCGCCAGCCCTGACTAATTACGGTTTAATTTAGACCAACAAAGGGCCACACTAGCAAACTTGCTTGATAAATCTCTAACATGTGTGCTGCCTAACGAGTAGTGACCAAACTGGAATAATAGGGTGGATATTTTATCGCTTTTAGTTAGGGAAATGCGGGATATGGTTTTTTTTTGAGAGTTAAGTTTGGAAAATTCTGTAGAGATGTTATTTTTTCTGGATGACTATTGTTTAGATTTTTTAAAGCAGTAATTTCGCACTTATATTTAATATTATAGTATTTTAATGAAGTAGGCTTCTTCTTTATCGTGTCTTGCCGTGCCTTTTCTGCCTAGCCTGGTGACAGAGTTTTTATGCCACTCATAGGCCACTGTCTTGGCTTTGTATTGTATTGTATAACGGACTGGTTTCCACAAAGCCACGGCTAAAGCGCGTTTTTTTCATACGGGTGGGAACATTACTCGATCCACTCTAGTTCCCCGAGAAAGGCCAGCAGCTCCTTGGTGTTGCTGACAATCTCGCGGAGAGTACCTGGGCTACCAAAGTACTTTTCCCTGTCTGACTTGGCTTAACATGTCGTCGAGAAATATCATGAATTAGGCACAAAAGTTGGTTAAAATAACTTGCTTCCTTGATATTTTAAAACTTTCACTCGTAAACAGAAATTAAAATGACTGTTCAAACTTTTCTTGGCTACCTAGTATTAATCAGGATTACAGTAGAAACACCATAACTCCAACACAATTCAAACACACAAATACAAAAACGTCTTAACTACAATACAAATCAAACACACAAATAGAAAAACGTCATAACTCCAATACGAATCAAACACACAAATACAAAAACGTCATAACTCCAATACAAATCAAACACACAAATACAAAAACGTCATAACTTCAATACAAACTAAACACACAATTAATACAAAAAGTCATAACTATATATATTATAACAAACACATAACACAAGTGTATTATATCGAGCAGTTTGTAGCTGATGGTTGATTTTCTTAGGTCAAACAAACCTTTGTTTCTTTCGATGTCGTTTTTCATATAAATTGGGTATAAGCAGGGGATTACACGCCTTAGTGCCAACGTCGGGGAGCAACTATTTTTACTTTTCTATGTTTTTTCCTGTAATTCACTGAGGATTTGTGTTGTTTACATGTTTTTGTGTGTTTGGTAGTCTTAAATGTGTGTTTATTGAGTACAGAAGTATTTTAATAGCTTAGAAAAGGGTTAAGTGTGAAAAAATGGAGGTTTTTATACCTACACAGTTGATTTGGGTTGATAAGTTGGTAGCACTTGATATTTTTTTCTATCTTTAAAGCCCGTCACGTCAAAGTGACTCACCCTATCAACTTGGAATCATTTATAAGAACGTTGAATCCAAACATTCAAATTAATATGGAAACGATAAACGTTAATTAATAGAAACATCGGCTAAGCTGGAGTTAGCGTCAATCATAGCATAGAAAACTTCTGTAACGGTAATTGAAAAAGTTAAAACTTTATACCTACGCAGAGATCAGAAAACGCGAATTATTAAACCAATTAAAACTTGGCAACATTAACTGATTCAACGCACAACAAATTCGCACAGAAGCTGCGAGCCTTTAGCCCCCGATTTTATTTGATATGGACCCTTTTCGATACGTATAAAATTGCCGTAAAGTTTTGATTACGAATAAAAAGAATAGGGACGGAAACAGGTAGAAAACGATTTTTATGTACCCTTTAAAGATTTGCTTTGGAAGGCAAATCACGTTAGGAATAATATAATTTATTTAGGTAAAAAAAACGTTAAATTAAAGTAAGTTACGTGCCTGTTTGGAAAAATAAATTGATTATTTAGGTGAACTCCCTCCACTCCTCTTTCCCACCTAAAGCAACAAGTAATAACGGATCTCATATTGTGTTAGTATAAATGTATAACACAGGTACTGTGTTCCAAAACAGTATTTGTTAGGAGTTTTCGCTTTCATATTATTTCTTAAATAAAAAATAGGTATGGCCATAACCCTTTTATGAATTTTTAAAATATTACGTTTGTGAATATACAGATCGCGATGCCAGTAAGGCTCGGATTACATGTATTATTGCAGCTAGTGGAGGCCGAACCAGGATAAAAAATTCATTAGAACGCACCTCCTTGCCGTTTGAATATGAAACTTATTACTTGAGCTGTTGAGTGGCAAATCGCTAAATAGCAACATCCAACTCATTTTCCGCCGACATTGAATATTCTGCCATGTTTGAAGGAAAAACAAAGTGTTAAATTGCGTGGGGAGTCGCCTTTGAGTTGGTGGGGCGTCGAGCGAGTTTAGTTCGTGTAAGTTGTGTTTTAAGGTTTATATTTGTGTGGTGGTTGGTTGATGTAGTATGGGGAGGGGCGAGTTTCCTGTTACAGGAGACATGTAGAGAGGATGTGGGTCAAGTGGCAGGCAACAAAAGTATGAGTGTTGCGATGACGCGCTCTTGTGCAGACGAGGACGCGACGCGACGTCGACTGCCGCCACTATGCGTCTGACTGCATTCTGTTTGGATTTCCACGATAGCCGTTTTATATCAAAGTTACAAGTTGCTTTTTCGCTCAACAACACTGAACTGAAGCTTTGAAGTCTTTTCAGAGTTTTAACCGGATTACTACAACGCTAAAAGGAAAGGATTATAATGGATTTATGAAACTGTGTGAAATTATTAGTCTTTATAGTTTATTAAAACCTTTTTATTTGGCATTGTTTTGATTTTATGCTTTTTAGCCAAAGAATTGGCATTGCCATTCAATGCGACAATACTTTCAGCCTGCTGGGAACTTTCCCCGTTGACTGCGATGCGGATAAGTGTCGTGATGCTCTGTTATTGTTTTCCCCTTTTGATACATGTCCTCGTACACGGCGAAACAAGATTAGAATATGAAGTAGATCAAATTATAACATGAATACTTTACAGTGTTTTTGTATGTAGTTTTTATTCATTTCTATCTCTTGTTATACTAAAATCATTTTATGAGTATCCAAAGCGTACCTTCCGTTCTTTTTGAACCCGTAACCCGTGTGTGTTTAATAAGCGTATTTCGACGTACACTCGTGCCCAGAATGGCGTAGTAACCAAGTTAGGTAGCCACGCCGATGGCTCGCTTGAATATTAAAAGATTAATGAGATTTCAACAATATTTATGGCTATAAAAGAGGGGCTAAATTAACGGGAGGTGGCTTCAATAGACTGCTTGTTTATGGACTTTTTGATGGGCCATGTAGATTATTTATGTATGGTGATTGTTCCCACCATCATCGTTTTTGGCAATTCCTTTTGTACTCATCAGTTTTATTTGGTCAATCTGTTACACTGAGCGAATTAAGCAATTTTGGTACTTAAATACACTCAAATCTGAAACCTTTAATCCATTCACGTTTCATTAACCAATGACAAAACAATACACTAATGACTATAATAATAATAATAAATTATTTATTTCAAGTAACTATGACTCATATAAACGGTTAGTAACAATATTTACTTAAGACTATGTTAGTACTTTATTAATTAATTACAAAGAAAACACTACAAAACGAACACAATATTAATCATTGCTGCAGAACTCCACTCGAAATTCTGGAGCAACGATTAACAATACAACAATCTAGCCTATCAGCAATTATGCCCAGGACGCTATTAGAGCTGGCCCGCACCCTGCGCACCAAGGATGCACATTTTTTCCAACATTTATTCATGTTTTCTATGATAGAAAACATGAATATTACTAAATCGTTACTCGGGTTTTGAGTTAGAATACACGAAAAAAAAAAAGTGTTGTATTTGACTGTAAAGTTCTGAAAGCATATCCAATAGATAGAATAAATACAATTTCCAACAAAACTACCAACAAAATTCTAAAGTGATATACAAAAGTTATCCCAGCCATCACTCCAATACCACGCTTGGTTAAAATCGTACCAATCGTTGATCAAAAGGACGAGTCGTTACATTTTTATAATCCAAACACTTTCACGACAACACTCAAAAACAGACCCTAGTCCTTAAGGAATAGAGTGAAAGACTCTTTGTGTAACCATGTTTACTGTGTCGTGAAATCCAGACAGAAGCGTAGCGAACTAGAGGCGAAATGATAATAATTTCATATTATTTTGGAATTGTGCTTCATACAGCCGCACTGTTGGGTCGTAAGCTGGCTTTATTACATACATTTCAGCAGATTCTCTCGAAGTAGAATTAACCCTGCGATGATGCCCTGGGTACTGTATTAATGCATGTTGAGATAATGACTATGTTTCGTACACAGAACGAATATGCGCTGAAAATTGTTTGATGGCTAGGTTAAGAGCGAAATGATCTTTACCTACCTACTTTTATGTGGTGTATAAAATGAACTGACATAGTGTTTAGGGGTTTAGGCACTTTTTATGTGTTTGGCATAGTTATTATACGAAACGATCGTAAAACCAAAGTGAAATTAAAACATAAAATCATTTTTGTTATGTCATTTGTGAATGAGAGGGTTTGGGTTTTAGTTGTTTTTTCCAAATTGTAAATAACCTCTAAGTATCATTTAAGTTATTTCGTGTTGTAAGTTAAAAAAATACCTTTTTTTGGTACTTTAATAATTCTACATAAATTGTAAATAAAATGTTTCTCTGACAAAAATATAAAATACGGAAATAAAGTAAAAATATTACTTTAGCCAAAAACGAATTAAAAACCGGCTAAGTGCGAGTCTTACTCGCACCCAGGGTTCCGTAGTCCCAAACAATATAATAACAATATTTTGAATTGTCATTCACAAGTAAATTTACACTCAACAGCAAAACTAAATTTGTTCTTATAGTATTATAATGAAAAACAAAGTTGCTACTACTGCTGCAGTTTGGTGAAAAAGTCCCATATCTCAAAAAGTAACAATCAAATCTTATTTAAACCAATTTTCATCGATGGTTTTTTTACGTTCTACAAACCTATATATTTTTTTTACTTTAGAAATTAACACATAAATTAATGCACTTTGGAAGCGTCTATCTGTCAAACGATTGACTTTGAGAAAACATGGTTTGAGGAATATCAGTGTCATTTTTAAAGACCTATCATAGACATCCCGCACGTTCAGGTTTCATGTTTCAATTTTAAGTTGCAGTGACATGTATGAGGAAAGAGATTTTTTTTTAAATTTTTCTATAAATAATGTAAAGCGGTTCACCGAATACATCTACATACCAAGTTTCAACGTGTAGTCCTGATAGTTTTGAAATAAAGTTCTGTGATATATGGACGGTCAGACAGACACGACGAATCTATAAGGGTTCCGTTTTTTGCCATTCAGCAACGAAACCCTAATAAGCACGCAGTTAAAAGGTAAATGAAATATTTCGCAATTATTTTTCATAGCTAAACACCGGTGGGACTTAATTAACTGAATTTAATGAAGTGAAAACATTTCAGCGATAATTTAAATAAAATCCGTAATTATTGCATCTAATCGGCAGTGCATGCTTAAGCCAATATCCACAAAAGTTAATGAGCGCGTGTTGTCCAAGTCAGAGGACTTGGACAACTTCCTGTCTCAATTTTGCGCTTATAGTTGTGTGGTAGTATTTGTATATCTGTAGAGTAGCATTCCTAGAATACCAGGGCGGAATTTGTGGATATACCAGAGCAGCATTTGTAGAAATACCAGAGCAGCATTAGTAAATTTTTCAAACTCGTTAAAGGTAACCAGTGGCCCGAAAATCTAACAACCAGTTTTACCAAGGGGTATCGTATTGGCCAGTACCAACTGGCTTGTGGAGGTCAGAAAGGCAGTCGCTCCATGTAAAATTCTGGTATTCAGGTACATCTGGTTAGAATGGACGCCGACACAAACTTTTTTTTATTTTTATTTTTATTTAATCGAAAATGATACAGAGTGTTATTTTTATTTAACACCTGCCAAACTGCAAAGCAATTTGTCGGCAGTAGGTTCCCGTGGATTTTGCACGAATCTTTGCTAAAAATAAACACAATAATTCACTAGATTAACTCTAATTTATGACTAAGACTGTGGGTCTATAGGCGAAGACTCTGTATGTGAATACGGAGTAGTTACCCACACAACCACAGATTCCACAACCTCAGCTAATACACTCAGCGGCATCAGCCTACGAATGTCATGAGACCATCCCATCGCGCCTATAATGTAAGGTAAGCAAACATAGGCCCCACGACACAAGTCGACCGCGGCCGCCGATCGACCACAGCAACTATGGACACATCGACTGGTAATGCTTCCTTAAGACAGTTTTCATGTGATTTTTACTATTGACACGATCGATTATTCCTTCAGGTAATTCATTAATTAATGTAGGTGTAATCCATCGTCTCGTACGCTTACCGTAGTAGTTGTTTATTTTTGGAACATGTAGTTTCTTTTTCTGTGCACGTCGGGTTGGCTAAAAAACATAGCTCGGTGAAGGCTAGATATGACGTGCTATGTATGGCAGGGACAAGAATGACGTTTAGCCAAAAAAGTCTAGCAAATTATCAAGTCAATATCGAATGTTAAATTGAGGTAACAAGGTCAAATAAAGCCAGAATCGGCGATAATTTCATGTGATTAGAGATTCCATCAGACAATGACTGACTGCTATTTGGTTAGTGGTGATCATAATAATACGTTCACCGACAATTTTGGGCAGACGAATTGGTGATACATACCGAGGAGCTACATAATAACAGCCACACGGGTCGATCTTCAAGGTTAAGCCATGCTTGCCGAGGTCGGTCCGTGGATGGCCGACCATAATTATATACCGAGTTTACTCCGTGCCTCGGATATCACGTTAAGCCGTTGGTCCTGGCTGTCATTTGTAGATCTTTGACAGTCGTTACAAGTAGTCAGAAGCCGAAAGTCTGACATCCAGTCTTACCAAGGGGTTTCGTATTACCCAGTTACTGGGTTGTGGACGTCAGATAGCCAGTCGCTTCATTTAAAATACTGATGCTCAGCTGCATCCGGTTGACTTCTGACTGGCTGTTTGTGTATGTGAGTTTAAATATTTGTAAACGCAACCACGATGCAGGAGAAATTCCTAGTGTGGGGCAATTTTTTTTGGAACGAAGTTCCTTATCGCGCGTTGTGAAAGGGGCTAGACGGAAAAAATTCTTACGAAAAGTTGTCACGACACTTTTTGCTATAGTAAGCTATTGTAAGCTGTGCGGCGTCGCATGTTTCTCTGTCTGTCTCTCTCTCTCTTATAGAAAGCAAGCCAGATATTTTCATTTCTATTTCGCATTGAACAGTGTGGTGTCGCGACGATTATTTTTGGAACTTCGTTCCATCCGGGTGTCCCTTGACGCCTCTCAAGTTTTTTAATAAAAAAGGAAAAAAAGACTGAAAGCCGACCCCAACAAAGTTTGGAAAAAGGCTAGGCAGATGATGATGATAATAATAATAATAAATAATAAATTTTATTTAATAATAAGGTATACATGAAATACAAGTTTTCTTAAATCTATGTCATGTTCACTAATGGTTTGTGCCTGAACTAGGTAATCCTGTGTTTCAGGCGATTGGAGGTAAAATTAATTGATCAAATAATCACATATCATATTATTCTTATTGCTAAATGTGTAAAAAGATGTATAAAATTATAATTACTAAACTTACTAACTAATTGAAAAAAACAAAATAACACTAATACTAACAGTATTTACTTTAGCACAAGTAATAACTTCTCTGTATCTTCATAGGACATAGCTTGAAGAGTTTCCTTAAGGAATTTTTTGCAGTTACTATAATTTAGGGAGTACATGTTCCCATTTTCATTTAGCCTGTTATAGAGTAGCGGTCCGAGGTACATATAAAAATTTGCTGTGAAAGCATGTTTTGTACTTTTATGAGGGCAAACTATATCTTTCCGTCTCCTTTTAGTAAACTCTGTGCTGTATGGAAGTGCTGCGTGTTGTTTTAGTACAGTGCTCATTATAAATAACTGTCGAACTGTTAGTACTTCACAGGATTTATAAAGGAGGTTTGTGGGGAAAAGGAAAGGACGGCAAGTAGCCACCTTGAGAATAGCTCTTTCAATGGTCAATAGCAAAGTCTTACTGGTCCCACCCCATGAAGTGATACAGTAATTCAAAATTGACTGACAAAGAGCAAAGTATACTTGCCTAATTATTTTAAGATCTGCTATCAATCGTAGTTTTTTGAATACGTAAATCAGCTTACGAATTCTATTATTCAGAGCTTCCATATGCTGTTTGAAGGAAAGGGTCTCATCTAATATAATTCCCAGGTATTTTAATGTATCTGTCTTTTTAATATTGGGACATTTACACTGGTTATCTCCAGGGACTGGGCAACAATGAGCATGCAGCGATGAAGGGATATTGGATATTTGCTTGCGCAACGAAAACTTAATGTAATTTGTCTTCTCTGCATTAAGTGTTAGTAAGTTATTTTGAAGCCATTTATTTACAATATTAAATCCGTGTTGCGCATGATTGTAGACTTCACATTCTGTGTCAGCCGAAAAAAGTAGAGCAGTATCGTCAGCGTAAGTAATGATAGTGCCATGCTCTAGCTTTAGATTGCAAAGATCATTTATGTAGATCAAAAACAAGGTAGGCCCTAAAATACTTCCTTGAGGAACACCAAAGCATGTATTTTTTTGAAAAGCGCTGAGGACGTTGCCAATCTTTACGCATTGGGAACGATCTTCTAAATAACTTTTGAACAATTTCAGCTGGACGCCTCTTATACCCATGATCTCAAGCTTACGCAACAGAATTGGAATGGAAACTGTGTCAAAAGCTTTAGCGAGGTCCAGGAAAATTCCTACCGTATGATTACCCTTGTCCAGATTTTGCGCTAGATAGTCAGTCAGATGGTGTACCGCATCAGCAGTTGAAACTTTAGGCCTAAATCCAAACTGCCGTTCAGACAGAATTGATTTGTCTTCCAAATATTTTAACAACCTTTTGTTTATAATTTTTTCCAATATTTTAGATAAAGAAGGCAGTAGAGAAATAGGTCTATAATTTGTCACTTGCTCTTTGCTGCCTGATTTATAGACAGGGACAATTACAGCTTTTTTGAGACACTCTGGAAAATGACCTGAAGATAAACAAAGGCGGAAAATATAAGTCAGTGGCCGTACCAAAATGTCCTTGAATTTTTGATAATTTTATTCGATATGTTATCCCAGCCTACTGCACATTCTTCTTTCAGGGTCATAATTATACTTTCCACCTCAGTCTCGTCAGTATCTAGCAGCGCAAAGGATGTTAAAGCAGTGCTGCAGGTAAAAGGAGTGCTTGTTAGATTTTGGGATTGACCCAGATTTTTTTCAGCCAGACACTTTCCAACATTAACAAAGAAATTATTTGCTATGTTAGCCGATTCCAGCGTTGACGATTGTGCTTGTAATAAACCTGAAGATGACTCATATTGTTTCGTGCTATACGTTGCGTTTTTAATATAGTTCCAGATCTTTTTACTATTTGTTCCAGCCTTTTCCAATGCCACTTTGTCGTAGTTGCTTTTAATTTTTTTAAGGAGATCATTGCAGAAATTTCGATATCGTTTGTACGAAATTTGCAAAACTGCACTGTCTGGATTAGATTTAGCTTTCATATGCAGTTTATCCCTATGTTTCATACAGCGTATAAGACCTGGTGTAATCCATGGTTTTAGGTTGTAATATTTGTTGCTCAACTGCGATATGACTGTGTTTTCCTGAATTGCATTTCGTAAGTTATCAATTACAAACATCATGCAAAACTGTGGGTCAGCGGAATTATAGACTGGATCAAAATTGATGACGCGTAAATCTTCTTCAAGTTTATTTATATTCAGTTTTGAGATATTGCGAGTGTCTTGTTTAGGTAATTTACAATTTAGGGTTAGTAGGGCAGCATTATGATCGGTTATTGTTGAGTTAACAACAAGTGCAATTGAAGGGAAATTTGATTTAAGCATAATATGATCCAAACAGGAGCCACTGTGATGTGTAGGAAAGCTGTGTGCTGGGAGCAGGCCATGAAAGGCGCATAGGTTCAGGTAGTCCTGAGCAGACGCATCAGCACTTCCTGGTAGAATATTGATATTAATATCTCCAATTACAACCATGTTTTTGACAGATGACAGGGATTGCAAAGTCTCATTCAGAGAGTCAGTAAAAATGTTAGTATTTTTAAACGACGGAGGTCGATATAATGCTAATATCGCAGAATGATGAATTGGTGATACCGCAATACTGCCACTGGAACTAGAAGATAGTTAACTATCCTTGCATTATAACCAACTTAACGGATATGGACCACAATGCGTTATAAAAATTAATACTGAAAACAGCGTTGAAAAAAGACCAAAAATCTCACATAACTTGCGAAGGGTTAAACGATCATAAATAAGAAGTATCTTGCGATCTTCGCGTTGTAATCGTGTCGTTCATCTTACGATGGTACATTAAGTCCGCAAGCTCTAACATCTTGAAATATATCCTTCACAGATATTAAGATTCATTAAACTTGCGTTTAGTGATAGCGGTAAGCAGAAGTGTTAAGTTCGTGCGCTAGCTTGCTCTTAGTTTTTAGGTACCTACAAGAAATGCCTTTGGTTAATGTTGACCAGAAATGCTAATAAAATCAACATACGGTACTCCTGTTTTATACAGAACAATCCATTAATAGTTCCAGTCTCAATTTGACAGAACAACTCGATTTACCTAAATTTTTCACATGATTGTTTTATACAGCTTGCCTTTGGCCGCAACTCGCTTGATGTGAAACGATGATGCAGCCTAGTGTGGAGCACGCTTGCCTAGAAGAAACCGATTCACTCGACTTTGAAGAGATCTAGATTATACTGATAAGGGAACAGATAACAGCATTGATTGCTGCTTAAGTAATGTTGCAACTATGCTGTGGTAGCTACCTGCTTTTTGGAAGCAATTACTCAACTTATTTCTGAACAACTCATCATTGTATTGGCTTTAACATTTCCCTTTTTCAAAATAATCCAAAATATATTCAGAGCAACATTTAAACAAAAAGTCGTTCAAAATGGCTGCCAGTCCGGAACACGTGCGCACTTCACTTCATTAAATTTAGACTAAAAGTTCATCGTGCTGATTTCATATTCAATTTGGCGTTTTCAGGGACCGCCATAATTTTTTTATGCGAACATTAAGCGTGTCTGCCATTGGAGACCTTTTTCTATCGGAACGTACAAAACGCTTGGGATCAGGGTACTTTGAACTGTGTTCAGGTGATTATTTTGCTCTCATATTATTATTTGCAGAGGATTCTCTTTCAGATTTGACGTGAAGGCTTTCGATACGAACTCTTTCATATGTGTTTGAAACTGTGTGGAGGTTTTATATTTTCTGTATCTATGTGCTATAACATTGTATAGACTCGTCAGAGAGATTGGTCTAGTAGTGGGGCTAAGTGAGGTCCTGGATTCGATTTTCAGGTGGGTCGAGTACAGAATTTTTGGGTTTTTTCATCAGTAATATTTTGGTACAAGCCTGGAGTCAAGTTTTGTGCCCGGTTGATGATCACAGGTTTTCTGCTACTACCAGGGACTCAAGCATAACTGGCGAAATGTGGATTTATTATAGGTACACCTCTACCGAACCCCTCGGGGATTACATGCGTGTGGTTATTTCGTCTGAGAAATTAAGCTAGAATACACCAGCAGTGAGAATTATATTTTAACCATACGCGTGGCAGTAACGAATGAGAAAACAAACGTTATTTTTCACACATCTGTTGACATTTGTGCTATTCATAATTTAGAAAAATGTTGGCATTATAGTTGGCATAAAAATATTGGATAAGATGATACGAAGATATATCGTTTTTTTTTTATTTATATTTAAATCTATACACGAACAATAATCTTCTTTAACTCGATTTTTTTTCAAACAAAATAAGATGATCGCTTTTTATTATGAACTTAATTTAAAATCAAAGTGAAATGAATTACTCTTCAACCAACTTATCTGTGCAGGTGGAAAACACAGAACTAAAATAAATGTACCAAGTTTGACAGATCGATACAAATTTTCTTGACAAGCAACGCCTTCATGAACTGCACACTTAAAGTCGTCATACTATACCACAACTTGAACTTTCACAGCTCTAAAATCCCAAACACTAAACCTACACATTTCATTGTGCAAAAAATACCTGTATCGTTAATTTGCGGCGACCACAATCGTGGTGGGAGTAATTTTTTTTTTATGACTGAGCTCACAATTCGTAATTCGACCTCATTTCAAGGAGAGTGAGGGTAGGCGGAAAAAGTGCTCCCTCATTATCGTTTTCCGCAGTCGCGCCGGTATCCAGGGTGTTGGAAAACAATACAATTCCGCATGAAACGCCTGAGTATTTTTGCAAGAAATTTAAAAGTTTTTTTTTTTCTCCTTTATTTTCTCATAGTGTGGTGGAGAGTTGAAGTGTGTAATTTGTTGGTCTGGCTGCACCTGCTTTCTTGTATTTTTGTTTGGGTGTATTCGTTTTTACGCTATCGCTTGGAACTGTGAACCATTAATCAAAACAGTAAACGAAATGCAAGGCTACATGCATTTAACATAGCTTATATTCTAAAGAGAATGCTGCACCACTTCAAACATTTTTTTCTCCTATCTTTTATATTTGATCGATTATTTATCTCGCTAATACAATAAACTCACGACTTTTTAATTAGGGATAAGCAAAACCCTAACATACTCCGTTTGCTTCGATTACGTGCAAACTCATGCGTTTCTCTCTCTAAAAAATATTATTTAAACTTATCACTCTAATGACTCGTTACTTTAACTTCTCTCACCGAAAATTCTAGAACTTTTTTTTCATTAATCAATATACTGCGAGTCATCAGCTAGGGGGCGAAACGGAAGTACCCGACCGGAAGCAAAGGGACTAAACTCAGCGGTTAATTGCGCGAAAAGCAAAGCCCTTCGTTTTGAATATCGAACGATTATTATTTCCGCGTGAGCTTTAGGGATCATGTGTTCGAGGGAGCTTTTTTTTTCATTTTATTTATGTGCCTCGTTCATGATGTGAACAAAAATTACTCAAGCTGTGCCGATAGAAATGCTTGAAAAATACAAATTTTCTCAATTTTTTTGGCCGGTACGGCAAACGTCTTAAGGTGGATACAGACTTTACGAGGTATGCGCCACGAACTGCGCACAACGAATGCCGCGGCTATACTTTGGCACGCCGTCGCCCGTGCGTAGCACATGCCTCGCCACGAATACAAAGGTACACACCTTGCGAGGCATTCGCTGTGCGTTGTTCGCGGCGCATGCCTCGCAATGTCTGTATACGGCTTTAGAGAAAGGTTTTAAAATGCTATCATTAATACTAACACTAAAAGACCATGACCGTGACCATGTAAGTTTAAAAACTAATATGTTTTAAAATGTGAATTGATTCTTCTGGTACTAACCATTTTTTTTATATTACGTCGTTTTCATCGTTATCAAAAGGTTGTATTACGGCAACTGCTGTGAATACCAGTAGAATATCTACTAAGCATGGTGATTCTTACAAGAGCCTCTTAGCTGTTTTGTCTTGTGTGTTTTTTTTTGTTTTGTTTTTACGTTTATTTTGGTGTAGACACTTGTTTCTTCTTTATAAGCCCAAAGATTTGACTGCAGGGCAAGCTAAGACCGATCACTATGTACGGTAAGCCTATCCCTTGAGAGAAGCAAACCAAATACTTAGAAGTCTTATTTGACACCACCTGTCATTCACGGCGCACATCAAAGCAAGTCGCGACCGAGCTTTTGCTATGATTATGATTTCGGCAAAAAGCAAGTTGTCACTCAAGTGCAAGTTGCGCATCTCATTATGACGTACGCTTGCGTCGCGTACGCACATTCCAAACCTAAGTACATCCATAGGATGCAAACTTTGCAGAATCGGTTCTTACGTAGACTCACGGGAACCCCATATTATGTCCGAAATGACCGTCTTCACGTAGACCATAGAATAAACAGAAGGAAGGTGGGCACCTTCCTTCAGTTTATGAAACGTCTTTCGAAGCGTTTCTTCGATAATGCCATTAAGCACCGTAATCCCCTGATCACAGCGGCCACTCGTCACGAACCCTCGCGCATTAGTTCAGTACGCCGTCCGAGGCATACCCTCGTCACTCCCGATGATGCTATCAACCTCCTCCAGGAGAGTAGCAAAGAGACTAGCACTCTAAAAAGTCCAGACGCAAACCGCCGTCTTTCCGACCTCGCCATCGAGGTCCTTGCCCTCCCCAACCCTCGCTCGAGCCAGCCCGCGATGCTGGGCCAGAAGTTTTAAATCAGCCCCTAAATAATAATATCGTTCAGATCCAGCCTGTCTTCATGCTGTCCTCCCCCAGCGACCTATCCCTTAGCGTGTAGTCGCTTAGTTTGTAAGTAGTTCTATGCCTTGGCTGGAGGTCTTATACTCAAGGCACCCACAGGATAGTCCGGTTAAGCAGACGACAATCCCCTAAGTTGAACTACGAGATGCCGTTCACAAAAAAAAAAACCGCCGTGCAAGGTTTTAACGCATTAATATACGAAGGCTCAGTACTCTCTCACTAATATCACCATTCTCTGGCCCTTCGGCGCAGCATGTCTTCTTCTTCCATACTTCTCTATTAATTGTCATCTCATGAGACACCTCCTTTCTTGCCATATCATCCTTCACACAGTCCACCCATCGTATCTTTGGTCTTCCTCTACTCTTCTGTCCATCCACATTCATACTCAAAACTTTCCTCACCAATACTATATTCAAGCTATCGTTCTATCAACTTATATCTAGAACATTCAAACAGCACAGCTCTATGATAACGGACATAAAAGGCGAAGTAAATTGCCTCTGAATATAAATCACGAGTTCTTTAGGATCGCGTGTCGATATGTTTGGAAACGCACCATGTTTGTGAATTATTACTTTCCGAATTTATTTACAACTTTGACTTTGTTGTGGAGTTTGATTTGTTTTTTTGGGTTTGATTCGAGTTGAATATGGAATAGAAGTCACATTTTTATATTTAGGGACGATTAAAAAGAGGACCTAACTCTGGAACGAATATGTTAAGTTAATAAACATTAATGCAATTCGAAAGTATCTTTGACTGTATTTTAATGATATTACTACATGCATTTAACATAGCTTATATTCTAAAGAGAATGCTGCACCACTTCAAACATTTTTTTCTCCTATCTTTTATATTTGATCGATTATTTATCTCGCTAATACAATAAACTCACGACTTTTTAATTAGGGATAAGCAAAACCCTAACATACTCCGTTTGCTTCGATTACGTGCAAACTCATGCGTTTCTCTCTCTAAAAAATATTATTTAAACTTATCACTCTAATGACTCGTTACTTTAACTTCTCTCACCGAAAATTCTAGAACTTTTTTTTCATTAATCAATATACTGCGAGTCATCAGCTAGGGGGCGAAACGGAAGTACCCGACCGGAAGCAAAGGGACTAAACTCAGCGGTTAATTGCGCGAAAAGCAAAGCCCTTCGTTTTGAATATCGAACGATTATTATTTCCGCGTGAGCTTTAGGGATCATGTGTTCGAGGGAGCTTTTTTTTTCATTTTATTTATGTGCCTCGTTCATGATGTGAACAAAAATTACTCAAGCTGTGCCGATAGAAATGCTTGAAAAATACAAATTTTCTCAATTTTTTTGGCCGGTACGGCAAACGTCTTAAGGTGGATACAGACTTTACGAGGTATGCGCCACGAACTGCGCACAACGAATGCCGCGGCTATACTTTGGCACGCCGTCGCCCGTGCGTAGCACATGCCTCGCCACGAATACAAAGGTACACACCTTGCGAGGCATTCGCTGTGCGTTGTTCGCGGCGCATGCCTCGCAATGTCTGTATACGGCTTTAGAGAAAGGTTTTAAAATGCTATCATTAATACTAACACTAAAAGACCATGACCGTGACCATGTAAGTTTAAAAACTAATATGTTTTAAAATGTGAATTGATTCTTCTGGTACTAACCATTTTTTTTATATTACGTCGTTTTCATCGTTATCAAAAGGTTGTATTACGGCAACTGCTGTGAATACCAGTAGAATATCTACTAAGCATGGTGATTCTTACAAGAGCCTCTTAGCTGTTTTGTCTTGTGTGTTTTTTTTTGTTTTGTTTTTACGTTTATTTTGGTGTAGACACTTGTTTCTTCTTTATAAGCCCAAAGATTTGACTGCAGGGCAAGCTAAGACCGATCACTATGTACGGTAAGCCTATCCCTTGAGAGAAGCAAACCAAATACTTAGAAGTCTTATTTGACACCACCTGTCATTCACGGCGCACATCAAAGCAAGTCGCGACCGAGCTTTTGCTATGATTATGATTTCGGCAAAAAGCAAGTTGTCACTCAAGTGCAAGTTGCGCATCTCATTATGACGTACGCTTGCGTCGCGTACGCACATTCCAAACCTAACCTAAGGATGCAAACTTTGCAGAATCGGTTCTTACGTAGACTCACGGGAACCCCATATTATGTCCGAAATGACCGTCTTCACGTAGACCATAGAATAAACAGAAAAAATTATTGCTGGGAAACGACTTTTTTTTGGGGTGAAATATACCGTTTTACGGTATTTGTATTGTATTGTATAGCGGGCTGGTTCCCGCAACTCCACGTCTAAGGCGCGTATTTTGCGTGCGGGTGGGAACATTACTCCAACCACCCCAGTTCCCCGAGACAGGCCAGCAGCCCCTTGGTGTTGCTGACGATCTCGCGGAGAGTACCTGGGTTACCGAGGTACTTTGCCATGCTGCAACCTCTGGGCAGCCGTTTTAGGGTAAAATTCAATGTAACGCACCCAAAAATTGTGCTGATGGATTAATTTAATCAAGCCACAATGATCGGGAAAACTAGTGCCTTTCGGTTTTGTTAAGGCTCTATTTACACCTTTTATTTTCGGCTGACCTTTCTGTAGGATAATTTTTGGCCTCTAGTTTTTAGCCGCAGACAAAACCCAGTATTATTGTAAAGAAAAAACGATACTGCCTGGAAGTCAATTACTCCCATGAAAAAGGCAGAACATAAACTTACTCAAAAACATTATAACAACGATTATAATTCTTCATTACTAAGGAACTACTGAATATGTCCAGAATTCAATTAACTTCCACAAACGACGTAATCTTATACCAAAATCAAAACGTCCCTAAAGACTCAATCAAACTCCAGCAAACAGATAAAGTACAGTCAGCGAATTATTAAAATACTTTTCGAAACCATTTTAATAGAAGCACCCAAACTAAGTTTTATCTCTGTAATCCGCACCACAAGGCAAGTTTCATGAGTAAACGAGTTAACTTAAACGATTTCCTTGCGGCTGTAAAAAGGAAAAAGTTTTTAAAAAAAAAGTTGAGAGAAGATCGCGTCTATCTGGTACCAAATAAAGTTGTGTTGTTGGGCTGGTGATATTTTTTGATGACTGTACTTTGTCTCTATTTAATATCGCTTGTGAGCTTGAATAAGTTGAAAGTACGAGATTGTTGTTCTGAACATGTTCAAAGTATGCTTCTTCGGGGCGCGATTAAATTGTAATAGGTATAGTTGTGTGGATATTAAATGAGAATTATGTTGGGAACGCAAATGCGAGTTTTAAAACTAAAATACTGAATAGATTAAAATGTGGAATGGAGCTTGTGGCACTGAGTGGGTTCTAGCTGCTATAATTAGAAAGTTTTAATGGTTTATTTAGTCGCTGGCTATTTAAAATAACGTAGCATATAAAGCGATACATTAGTAATCTCCGAAGTGTTAGGCAGATGTATATAGTATACCTAACGCCAATAATGTTAAATTTCCAACCAATCAGGGCGTTCCTATTGCCAACGGGCACGAATTTAGACTGTGGGCTGCTACTGAGTAATTTCTGATGAAAAAAAAACCAATAACATATTGCCAGACCGGGTGGCGTTTTGCCAAACTGTATACTGACTCAGACCAGGGTTGCTCTGAGTTTGATCGCAGTTTGCCTTTGTAGTTGAAGAGCAAACTGTATAACTATTCAGAGAGTGTCTGAATCAATATACATTTTGCTTTAAAATACTAGAGCAAAATACATACGAGTCCAGACGGCGAATTTACAAAGGCATAAAAAAAGGCATAAATATTTGAGTCACGAGCCAGACTCTAATAGATGAGCTTTTGTTTATGCATATAACTCGCCAAAACATAATCTATCTCAGTAAAAAAAATGACTCAAATGGACTAGCTTTTTGCCTGGATATTTTCAAAGAAAGTGCACGGCCAAATCTAGTACTGTATTATACACATCCAGGAGAATTTGGATGCAAAGGCGAGCGAAGCGAGCTCTGGACTTGGGTTAGGCTACTGTAAACCCTGCAGATAGAAATAGGAAGTGTGCGAAAGAGATGGCGCTAGACACCCTGAATAGCTCCGTCACTTTCCAACACTGGAATAAGAGTAAAACAATACTGCTTTAAGAGGTATCATGGTAGGCCAGCTGATCTCTTGCTAGCTTCTAACCATTCAACATCTTTCTGCCCTTGTCCGATGTTACTTGGGGTCGTTTCAACACTTTTTTTCTTCCATCCTCCCGTGTTAACCGTCGCTATTTCTAAACCAACGGAACATAAATTCAGTACACAAAAAGTTACCAACACACGCAATATTCTAGCGCACCGGGTGGTTTGTTTACACGAACATCGCGTTCATAAATAGTCGAACCTAGTACTGCGGGCTGGCAAATATTTGCTTTGAATGGGAGTGCAACTAGCGGCCCAGAAAACTAAGCTAATGGTGTTACAGTCTATTGTTTTTTACTTTATTTACTTCTGATAATACTGTGGTAATGGACTTGACTTACGTGTCCTAGTTCGTGGGTACCTACCCTGGCAATATGCACTATGTGTACTTCATAACTGCTCTCGTAACGGCTAAGGTAGTAATCGTGAGGAAGCCATGCTATCTGAAAACCCAAGTAATTCGACGATTAAAGTGCCAAGGACTCCCTTTTATTTACGTATGGGAAATCATCATATGACTCGTCCCGCTCTGGGCACAGCGGAAGGGAGTGTCAGACTTGTACTGACTAAAATCCATCCATGTTCCTTCTTAGCCCTTTGTGTTCCAGGGCTACGGTATCTCTTTCAAACAGTCCTGCAGCCCTGGCAGGGCCAAGGACTCCCTCTTACAGAGATGTGTGTCACAGCAGTTAGAACGTCTGCGGGTTGTTCGAAAGAGATACCGCGGCCCTGGAACACAAAGGGCGAAGAAGGAACATGGGTGGGTTTTAGTCAGTACAAGTCTGACACTCCCTCCCGCTCCGCCCAGAGCGGGAGAAGTCATTTGATGATTTCCCATCCGGAAAAAAAAAAAGCAGTTAGAACGTTTTGACGGATTGAAAACTACTTAAACGTCACAACATGAAAGGGGTATTCTTGTCTATTTAACCTAAAGATTGACTGGTCGAGAATCCTTGTGGCATTAAGTCCACTTATGTACCACTCTTGTACATGAATACATAATATAACACCACGCCTGTAATTTCCGAAGGGTTAGGCAGAGACGTACCTAATACTACACCCACATGTTGGTAGTTATCTTTAAGTCCCATGTAATAGGGGGCGAGCCTATTGCCATCAACCGGGAAATTTAATGCTACTGCGACATTCCTGATGGACAAACCCAATAACATTTTCCTCGGCCTGGGAATTGACCTCAGGTACTCATGCTCAGCAGTTGCGGCTTGCGACCATGAAGTTTATTTTGTAAGTAAACAATCGAACTTGTTTAATGCGAAAAATAACATACAGGAAATATATAGAACAACATAATTAATATATGCCACACAGAAACTAGGCTCAAATTATATCGTACAAACCAAACAAATTACGTTCCGATCAGCCATTTTGTTTTCCTCGTTATTTCATGTACAATGATATTTATATTACTGAAACAATGGACGATGTTGATTCTGTATTTTATTAAATAAACGAACGAATAAAAACTTGGATCCGGGATGTTTTTATTTGATATCCAACGTAATCTGGATTTATCAAAATGATAAATGTATGGAGAGTTTAGTGTTTTGTTTAAAAATATTTAAATACCAGGAAGCCATGCCGTATAAAAAGTAATCTTTCGTATCTCTAGTTTTAATTACTGGATTGTATATTTTGATCTTACACACAATATTATAGCTTAGCGAGGCATTTGTATAAGTTGGCCGTAATAAATAGACCAGGTAACGTTATTAAGGCCTGGCTTAAACTATAATCCCAAAACAAGATAAACTTTTTCACGTTTTGAAATTAAATGCCCAATAGGCATCTAAAATAACAATTTGGAAATCACTAAAGACTTAGTGAAACACAAAAGACCATAAAAGAAAAAAGGGGACGGAACTATAAAATTTCGGTAGGCTTATTTTATTAATAAGCCGCAGGCCAAAACATAAGTACCAAAAAGTTTATACGAACTCTTGAATACGTAAAGAGCTGTTTAATAAAACTACTCGCGAACAACTACAATATTTGCATTACCCCAAGTTTTGCTTACTCTGAAAACAGAAACACTAATATTTAAATACGAATATGTTCACCCAAAACACGTTATTAAAGCTACAGACAACATTGATCAAATCATTAAAGAAACGTGCTTAAATCAAATTTAGGTTGCGAACAACAATATTAAATCGCATTAAATGACGTCCTTAAAATATTAAAGCTCCAGACATTTTCGAGTGTCTGCCCCTAATTGCAGACACTCGTTAATTTGTGTCTGGGACGAAAGTGTGAGTGATCACAGCATCGGAGAGTGTCGGGACACTTGAGTGTGACACCCCCGGTGTGTTTGCCGAGAGAATTTGCTTGATGTCTCCATTGGATGCTCTTTGTTGATTATTTATCTTGATTTTGAGTTGAGTATGTTTAAGTTTATTAAGGTTTTCGTATTGTTGACGAGCCTTAATTGATAGAACCATGTAAATGAAAACAGTTCTTAATTTGACTATATTTAACACATAAACCTAATCTATAATTGCTTTCCATTTTGTATACTCAAATGACTACGTTCAACCAATAATGTAGCATTCATTCGTAGCAGTTGTCGTAGCACGTGAACTCGTAGCAGTGCTACGGTTCGTAGCACGCAAATAAAATTGCGATCACAAATTTTATGATTGTGATTAACTAAATGTTGATATGCAATTGTTACTAGAATCCAAACAATTTCAACCACACCTATCCGTTTTATGATTACTCAATCAATCAGTCGTATAATTATAAATTTTATTTCTACGTAAGTTTCTTTGCAAAGGAATTAAATTGTTTGTGTAGTTAAAAAAGTTTTGAAGACATAGTTACGAGTGTCGCCCCATTATAGTTCATTAAAAGTCCGACTTACAAAACTTCCATTTTTGTTTATAAAGTAGGAACATACCTGGAACAAAAAAAATACATTATTAGGCATTTCACACAATTTAACAATTTTGAACAAAGTTAGGCAAAGTAAACAAAGGTATTCGCATTCATTAGATACACGTGCCATTATGGTCATGGAGATAAACAGTGAAATACTAGAAGTGTTATTGTATCATCGGAATAATATCAGTATACCGGAGGACGAATATCGATAATTGTCAGTCGTACTACCGTAATAAAAGTACTATGTGCTAATACAGGTTATAAACTATCTGTGTGCCAAATAACATCCAAATCCGTTCAGTAGTTTTAGCGTGAATAAGTAAGAAACATCCATCTTTCAATCATCACAAATTTTGCATTATTAGTAGTATTAAATATTTTATTAATATTTTATTTTTCATGTCAGTTTTCGAGGTTCATCATGTGCCTCGCCTATTCTTAACGACGATATTGGGGTCAGCTTCTAGTCTAATCGGATGCAGCTGAATACCAGTATTTTACATAAAGCGACAGCTTATCAAACCTCCACTAAAGAACTGGGCAAATACCCCTTGGTAAGAATGGTTGTCAGACTTTCAGGCCACTGACTACGTGTAACGACTGTCAAAGATCTTTAAATGACCACTTAACCTACGACTTAACGTGTTTTCCGAAGCACGGAAAGGTTCTTTGGTATATAATAAAAAAAAAACAGTCATTTAAATTACAAAAAACATTTATAAATGTTCGGTGGAAACAGAAAACGTTCGAGAAATACTATATTGAAAGAAAATGATGTATGAAATCATTTTCTTTTCAATAAAAAAACATTGGTGAAAATGTAACGGGTATGTTGTTTACAATTAAACTTTCAAATTGTACAATGAGATTTTTAAATGGCAAACGTATTCTTCCAAGAGATTTTCTTTCCGTAATGCAAAAACTGAACTCTCCATACTTGTGCGAAAATATTAGTCACACATTTATTACACGAATGAAACAAGTAAATACGTTTAGTTCACATCTAATTGACTGAATAACAGCTTTTAAAACCAAGTTATGTATATGCTCATTACATCAAATCTGAAGTGCCTTTTGTTACAGAAAAGGTCAAAACTAATGTATTCGCTGACTAACAGTCACGAATATTTACATGTTAAACACATAACACTTAAATTCTCCAAACTTATTTTATTTGAATTGGCTGTATATCTATCAAACCACGCTCAAGCCACATCCAGTACTCCTATACCTCATTGCCCGGGTAGCAAACATGTTTGTTTCCACAAATGCTCTTTGATATAATCTTAATGTCGGTCGCTTTACCTGTCCTGTCAGCATATAAACTTAGCAGACAGTTGTGGCACTTCTAGTAAACTTGATCCAAACTTTAATTTGCTGTTAGTTTATCACGCGTTTAACGTTCGCCGAATTTGGTGGATGTTTTGGATGTTCAGTGGATGTTTGGATGTTAAGCAGGATCTTGTTTTGTTTATCTGAGAGATGTGTTCAGAGATTCTTGATTCGGTTTGACTTGCCTTCTTTTAGTTTTTTTTGCGGCTAGTACATGATGTCGTCTTTTTATAATAACAGCTCAAATTGAGTAGCGTAAGCGCATGAGCACTTTGAGACTTTTTGCATTTTATTTTTATGTAAATAATTTTTAAGTGGATATCTTAATCTTTTTGTAAAAGACACAAGAAATAGAACGTGCTTAACTTATTCTTTGAATCCTTAGTGGGATAAATTAATTACAGAGGGTCTTGTAATTAATTTACTCCTACCTAGAATAAGAAAAAGCTATTCGAACATTTCCCTTTGAGCCATCTACATAGCGCCTGTCGCAACCACGTGGCGTCACAGGTGGTACTTAACCATTGACCAATCACAAATCGACAAATAAACGAATCTTTCGTTTGTTCAGCATAAACTATACGCACGCTTATGCTTTGGAGAAAAGATTTATCACAGTCGGCAAAGTTGGTAAAGCTGTTGTCTGCCCAACAGCAGTCTAACAACCAGCCTTACCAAAGGGTATCGTATGACCCAGTATTAACTGTGTTGTGGAGGTCAAAAAGGCATTTGCTTCTTGGAAAATACTGATATTCAACCGCATACCGGTTAGCCTGAAAGACGACCCCAACTAAGGGTGGTATTACATTTATCAATTGTCTTTGTCCAACGTACACGAACAGCGAATAAATAAATGTAACCAAAAGCTTTGAGTCACCACGGACTGTAGATTGGAGAAAGATATTTCACAAGTGTAATACCACCTTTAGTTGGGCAATGGCTGTTATTATTTATCCACAACCCTCCAAAATTAAACTAAAACCTAAGGGTTTTATAAGTTTCTTCCACTCTTGCACTCCTCATAAATTCACTATGGCCGACAAGATACACACCCATGTTTTAACGAGCAAAATATTTCTAGTTTCTCCATACAATTACGACGTATAAGGAGCCCCCTGACAAATGGTTTCCGCCTCTGTATTTTGAATTAGAACTAATAAATCCTCAACCTAGTATTGGGTTTCGGCAGTTCGTTATTTTACTGACCACTAACTATACATCTTGGGTACGGAACCCTAACTATTTGTTCTCACAATTTGCTACGGTAGCAGAGTGTAAATTTTTGATCAGGCTAAGGGCGTTGTTTTATTAGTTTTCGAGTCAATATATAGATTGAATAAATTAGTTATATATCACGTAGAGTAACGGCTATAGTAAATAACAGTTCTAATTGGATGCAGATGAATAGAGAATCGTTTATGTGAACTGTCAATAGTGTGATTGGTTTTCGTAATTTTATGATAGTTTTCCTATAGCGTCATGGTGGGAATATAATCCTAATCCTAACTAATATCTTATGTATACATCTATACAAATAAATAAAATTGAAGATTATGTTTGTAATATTAAAATAACCGCTTTTTACTACATGCATATGAATGTATATACGGTACATATACCAAAATAACATTTTTAAAAGCTTTTATGATCATATAAATTGTGTATAATGAGGTTTTAAGTTGATAGTTAAAATTAAAAAAAAAAAAACTTCTTTTTAGAGCATTTAAATAAAACCTTTTTTTTAAAGGTTTTTTAAGTTATAATTTTTACTATTTTTGTCTATCTGACAGTCTGTCTGTTTGTTCCGGCTAATCTCTGGAAAGGCTGGACTGATTTTGACGGCACTTTTTCACTGGCAGATAGCTGATGTAATAAGGAGGTTACTCCTTATTATATCAGGCTACAAGAAGGTTACTTCTTAAATTCCATACGGACGTAGTCGCGGACGGGCACAGCTAGTTATAAATGCCAAAAAGTAAGTTTGTTTGTTTGTTACCTCCGAACCCATCATCCTGAAATTTTGTAAATACGTTGTCAGGTGTACAGAAAAGGACATAAGGTACCTTTCACCCCGGAAAAAAGTACTGTTCCTGAGGAAAACAACAATAACGTTCTTATGATAATAGATGGCGCCACGGGTCCGAGCGGGTTAGGTTAGCCGCGGACAAAAGCCAGTACACAATACACTATTTTTCAAACAATATGCAATTATTTAGTTACATTGCTGTATCACGTGAAAAATTGGCATTTAAATGAAGTCGCAATTTATGTACCTACTTACTTGTAGCAAGTGGTTTTCATTAAATTAAACCTTTTTCCCTTTTCTAATCATCAGTAATACGAGCTCGTGGCTAAATAATAACAGCCGCACGGGTCGATCTTTAAGGGTAAGTCGTGCTTTCCGAGGTTGATCCATGGATGGGTGACCATAATTACATACCGAGTTTCTTCCGTGCCTCGGAAAGCACGTTAAGCCGTTGGTCCCGGCTGCCATTTGTCGATACTTGACAGTCGTTACGAGTAGTCAGAAGCCAAAAGTCTGACATCCAGTCTCAAGAGGTATCGTATTATCTAGTTCCTGGGTTGTGGAAGTCATATAGGCAGTCGCTTCATGTAAAATACTTGTACTCAGCTGTATTCATTTAGACTAGAAGCCGACCCCAAGATAGTTTGGGAAAAAGCTAGGCAGATGACGAGAATATTAAAAAATATTAATGCAGCAGACCAAAGTATAAAGTGTCAGACAAATATAGGCTGTTTAATTACAATATAATTATCTTGAATCTCCATGAATAACTTTCTGCCAGACATCTAAATTGGATATGTCATCTATTCCCGTACTAGACGTCTTCGAGATGAAGATTCGACACGAAATCTTAGTAGGGAATCTTAACATCTTGAATCAGATAGCCGCATACACCACCGACCTTACCACTTACAAATTAGAGTTCAAATTAGGATGACATACACGGCTAAGAGATTGAAAGCCGCGCGACAAGATAAGTGATTAAGAGCCTTATGTTGTGGGAGACATAGTTGATATTCCAACGTGATTTGATATTATCTGGGAAGGTGGGCAGTAAACGCATATTTCACTTGGTCCCTTGTTTACTGTTACTACCGAAACAATGGCTATAGTAATAATAATTACACCATACAGATATGAAATGGGGTCTTGGTAGGAAAATGGCGAAAACGTCGAGTAACTTGCTTGGTAATTGGATTAGTAGGATGGGATGTTCTTGATTTTGTGAGGGAGGACGTGGTATAAAGTAGTGCGAGGCCGTAACGTAGGCGGCTTTATGTTGGGCCCAGAGTGTTTTGATGGTTCTGTTTTGCATGTCTAGTACATATCTAGTAGATACCGACCTTGGCGATCGATTTTCTTTTCTAGATGAAGAGCAGCTGTCGTGAGTAAAATTGAGTTCTTAATATTAATCTATACATCTATACAAATAAATAAAATTGAATTGTCTGTTTGTAATATTAAAATAACCGTGTTTTACTACATGCATATGAAGGTATATACGGTACATATACCAAAATAACATTTTTTACAATTTTTGTCTGTCAGTCTGTTTGTTCCGGCTAATCTTTGGAACGGCTGGACCAATTTTGACACGACTTTCACAGGCAGATAGCTGATGCATAAAGAGTAACTTTGGCTACTTCTATTTTAGAAAATTCTAATTCCACGCAGACGAAGTCGCGGGCACAGCTGGTAACATAACATATTATAATATCACATCATTTATTTCAGGCTACAATGGCCCATACATATATATACCTTTTAAACTAACATATATAAAGAAATTACAAAACGCATATTAATAAATATGACTTAAAACTATGTAAGTAGCACTTCACTTGTTCACACTTCACTTTTGCTAACTGACCAGTGGAACTTGTCCGCGAAGCGACGGATCACCACGTTGTGCGGCCAAAAGTCTTCCTGCATCACGATGGGCAGATAAAACTTCGGTACTCGCACCACGAACGCCTTGAAGATGACGTTGCGGCGTGACTCCAGTAACTGCACCCTCTAATACCAAAGCCATCAATTTAGAAGAAAAATATGTATGTGAACCTATGTGTACCTATGTGAATTTTCTCTTACGACCTATCTCTCACCGTCATATTGTTATAGTCGAGAGCATAGAATAATCTAAAATTTATTAAATAACTTAGGAGCAAAATTATCAATACGTTTCCGTTCCTTATTTGTTCATTTAATAACCCACGTTTATCTATTTTTCTTTTATATACTGTCATAACTTAAAACTTGAACATGTACTTAACTGTTTTAAATCCCTAATAAATAAAATAAAAGATGCTGAATTGGCATAATCTTTATTCTACGAAAGACTCCGAAAAGAAACATTCAATTAATTATTACGCAAAATTGTTTTCAATTTAAAAAAAAAACTTGAAATAATAAAGCAACCAGGCCAAAGTTTCTGTTTTAGTTCCAAAAGAAAAGACAAACTCCACCGACCTTTGCCGCAAAACTTTATTAATATTATATAGCGACAAAGTAAAGCGTATAACAAAGTGCCACTATGAGAGCTAAATATACCTTGACCGAAACTAAAATTAAAAAAAAACATCACATAACTTCACGCTTGTAACTCCCGAAGGGCTAGACAGAGATATTCTTAAAGAACATCAACATTTTGCCAATTATGTTTAAAAATAGAGCCCGGTCGTAAATATAACACATCGGACTTTAGAAAAAGACTGTTTACGGATATGAGTGAAAGATACGATGCTCTACTCAAACTATTAAATAACACATAAATATGTATAAAACAAACAAAAAATAACAACATATGTAATTTCATTGAAACATAATAATTTAGCATAGCATAGTTCATATGAGTTACTGAATTAATAATTGAGAGTTATATACTCTAGGGCCTTCCTCGATAAATGTGCTATCCAACATTACAGTAGTTCCCGAGATTAGCGCGTTCATCCAAACAAACCAACTCTTCAGCTTAGTATAGATAGTAAATATAGAAGAGTCATCTCTACGCGCTTGTAACATTAGGAAAGATCTTAGCAGTGTTGATAGAAATCGATAGTCAACACGTCTGTGGAAATCCACCAGTTAATTTTATTTGACCTCATACATCGGTGACATATTTATGGCTAGCACGCTACTAGCACTAGACTGAACCCACACATTTATTATAATGTAACAAGCTTCCATTCGAAATAACGTTGTCCGTAGTATTCAAGACGAACAACGGGCAAGTTAGCACCAACAAATGTTGTATTCTGCGAATGTACGTATTTGTTTCCAAATCACGTCCGTTGGGGCGCCTTTGAGGGGGTGAATGGGGTGCAAGGGAGGGGCAAAGGAGGTCTAACGGGCGAAAAATTGCGTACCTATCCTTACTGAATTAGTACAGCAGTGTAAATGAGCTTGGTACGATCTTAGCTGAGATTGCACCACTCCGGTGAATTTCTTCGGATAACTGTACGTTGCGGTATAACGTCTCTAATTGGATTGAGATGCTGTGGAAAGAATTGTTTTGATGTTATTTAATAACGTTACTTACTGGTGGTATCGTTGTGTTAAATTAATCATGAGGTTGCAATAATTGTGAGAAATGTTTTAATTTAGTTGGTATCTGGGGAAAATTTGTATGCGCTTTTTATAGTTAAAGAATTTTTGCAGTAATTTTCACTGAGATTTCGTCGAACTGACAATTTTTTGTGCGTTTATAACCTTACAAGCACATGTTAAAATAACACGAAGTCACCATTCTAAAACTTCTCATAATATACCTTTCATAATAATAAATTCACAAACAAAAATGTACACATACTTTGTTAGGCGGTTATCCGCGGAATGCACACTTCCGCGTTAATTACTGAGTAATTTTATGCCCGCGCTGAGCACGAAAAACACAAAGAGGGAAGGTACCCGAAATGCTGAAGTTTCGCTTTAAGACTCGCTAGTGCTAGGGCTGGTTACACTTCAACAAAATATTTTTTTTTTCTTCTTTTAATTCATTTTTAGAAAAGGGTTGGCTTAGTGGGGTAAATAATTAAAGCATTAGGACTTGCCTAATGCTTTAATTATTTACTTCTACTTTTTGGTTATGAACTATCGCGGTTGCTTGACGCCAGTCGCGTCGAAAGTTTTATTGTGAAAGTTCCTTATTTACCACTTCAAGTACAATGTACAGAGGCGGACTTAATGCTATAGGCATTTTCTACCAATCAACCTTTGGGTGATGCAGAGACAAACAGTGGTAGGTGTCTAACTGTAAAAAAAAATAAGACTTTCTAAAAAGATATATAAAATATCTGTAAATTTATATCAAAATACAATAAATATATATCAATATATAAATTCTATAATAAAAGTGAGACAATGAGAAACAAACAATGAGGAAAATATCAACGTTGTGACGAAACTGCTAGCTTCTTAGCGCAAACTTTCATTTTAAAAGATAGACGATTAGTTGCCATTCTGATTTCCTGGGGAAGCGCGATCCACAGAGAAATAGAATGGACGAAGAATGATCGGTGAATGAAGTCTGTGCGGTGAGAGGGACATTGAAGAACACGGTTTCGCGAAGAATGCAGACTCCTTATCTACGTGATATTAGATACTCGCTGCAATAATTAGTATTAAGTTATCTTGCTGTGCCCTAACAGGGTCATGTACTCACTAGTTCCTAGCTTGTAACTACGATTGTGTATATAGTTCAATAAATAAACAAGTTGTTTCACTCGATGCCTACACAACGGATTTCATTGAGGAAAAGTGCAAATAAATAAAGGTCTATTTGCAGGAAATATTAAGAAAAGTAAGAGGATTTGAATGGCACGTGTACCATTAGTCACGAGTTAACGCAAAAAGGGAAAATTACGATTTAATAACGCCGAAATTTTCCAGGGAAAATTTAACGTTGAATACGTATGTACCATTTCAAAATTGGGATACCTTACAAAAATATGAGACAATACAAAATTTTCGCTTTGTGAAACTTTTCAACCCTAGCCATGGGTAGGTAACAATGGCCGCCATGTTTGATTTTCGAAGAACAAAGGTACAATGGGTCGCCACAGTCGCACACGACTTAAGCCACAACGGACCTCCATGGAAACCGTTTCGGAAGAAATATACGGGTTATGTAAGACTTGTAGGTCTGTCTTGGATCGTATTGCGGCTATTGTCAATATCTGAGGCATTGTTGACATTGTTCGAGATTTAATTTCATGGATATTGACACGCAGAAGTAAACCTGTACAACCACAGTATGTTACCTGTGGGTCTTGTTACGCGTGGCTCTTTTCGGAACTAACACTGTCGTCTTGCCATTTCAATTAATTTTACAAATGATTACCAACAACAGTGCCCCTCTGTGAACGTAACTCGAGCGCTAAAAGAACCTGTCTTACTGTAAGTAATCCTATTTATAATTTATCAATATTAAGTCACATCACAGCAAACAGGTCTGGGTTCAATTCCCACGGGTCCCAGCCACGGGTACCGGATTTGTGCCCAGTTCATGGCAATAGACTCACCCCCTGGCCCCTATTACATAGGACTAAAAGATAACTAGCGAAATGTGGGTGTAGGCAGGTACTATTAGGTACACCTGTGTCTAACCCTTCTAGGTTAACAGTAGTTTTCTCATAATATTATATTACCGTCCAATCTGTTTGCTGAGATAAGGTTTGATTTGAACTGCTATCAGAAACAAAACAGAATGGTTTGATTTCTAGGAAGGGTCAAAAGTTTTAACTCCTGTATGAGGAGATGCGTAAACTTTAAAATACTTTACATTATTTAATAATCGGCGATAACAGCCAGCATACCAAATATTCATTTCAGCGGTGAATTCTTAGCAGTGAATGTTGCCATAAATAAGCATAATTTGGCTAATGTGGCCTCCGTCAGCAAAGTACTGGCCATTTCGAGCCGATTGCTAACGTTAAAAACGTTTAACAGTCATTTACTTTTTTTTTCTGATTTGTGGTTGAACTGAACGGTGCGTTTTATCATATTTTATTGGTGGTTGATTTTCTGGAATGGTGTCTTTAAAGCCGAAGGAGATATGAAAGGAATTTAAGTGATTAAGCGTTTAACGAGGAGTAACCAAAGTGAAGACTAGATGCTTGAGGATAGGGTGTTGTGTGCTGTATCAGAGGCAAGCCCAACAGTGGACAAGAGTTGACTGATGAAATAATGATCTAGGTTCATCAGATGGTGAAGTCGGGCTTTATCATGACCACATTCGACCAATAATGTTTGAATCTCATGTAGGGAGGGGCGAGATTTTTGGCATGAACTTTGCACAAATTCATACAACGCTATACAGTCCGAATTGGTGATCAAACCTAGGACTAATGTTCAGCAGTCGCGCTTTCAACCACTAAACCAACGAAGCAGTTCATTGTTATCCATCCTTAACAATATAATGTAACCAAAACCATTTTGGTTCTTATAATTATATACAATAGAGTCCAATTTAGGCGCCTGTCTTCAGGATTACTTGAAAGCAGCACCTTTTGTTAGGGCTGCCTTCTGTCAGGCATTCGCCCGCGACGGAAATATATTAGCCGAGACCGATACTCTCACGTATTGTAAGGGTTTTAGATGTTTAGTCAATATGTGTGAAGGTGATATTAACGTTTAGGTGAAACTGAGGACTTGTTGGGATAGCAGCAGGAATATTGATTCTAAGGCTTTGGAATATGATTTGATATTATTTGTTTCTATCTAAGCCCTATAACTGACTTCAAAGAACATAATTGCAAATTTACAAGGCATAAAATATATGAAGTTCTCTAGCTCTAACTGAGCATAATGTGTTGGTATTAAAGTGATTTCTCTAAAAAAACATTTGTTTACATGTTCAGGAACAGCATAAACTGAAAACACTGGTTACAAACACTTGTTATTGTTTAGCAAAAAACAATTGGTAAATCGATAAAAACTGACTTTTAATTAACGAAGAAACTTAATATAATCGCCTTCATATGCCTGACCTCTTCCCAACAATATCAGTTTCCAGTCTTGCCGGAATGAAGCTGAATACTACATGGAACGACTGCCTATCTAAATTCCACAACCCAGTTAGTACTGAATGATACGATACCCCTTGGTAAGACTGGTTGTCAGACTTCTGTCTGTTTGTCCTTGTGATTGGTTGTCGGGCCACTGACCACCTGTAACGACTGTCAAAGATCGAAAAATGACAGGAAAGAAAACATATTATAATTACCAATAATACCGCTATTACTACCAAACAATCCAAACTTATGGAAACAGATTATTATTATTAAATTGTACTCCATATACCCGAAGGTCGGGAATTTGAGATTCATCGGTCGAGAGAATTTAATCCGAGGCGGACGGTTGGGCCGTGTAATTGTATTCATGATTCGGCATCGTGTGCACCGGCCCTTACATGCATACCCAACCGTTTTAATGACCGAAGACCCTTACAAAACGTAAATGATGCGGATAAACCGATTTTTGGATTAATTTGGTATTTTATTTTGATTGTATGAGTTAAACTAGGCCTAAATGGATAGATTTTGGCTAACAAGTTTAGGCCTTCATTGCCCATTGCTTAAAAATAGCATAATATCACGCCTGCAATCCTCAAAGGGTTTCGCAGTGGTATACCTAATAATAATATAACACACCCGCAAACCGCCAGTTATGTTTAAGTGCGCCACGGCGCCCTCACCTTCCGCCTGACGCTGGTCCTGGACACGGTTGTTTCGGGAGGTTCCTGCACCAAATCGGGCGGTAGGTAACGCCTGGGTGTCACCACCGCGAGGATCGCCCAGAGGACACGGTGGAGCACACCGTGGAGCTCTGCTTCGCTTGGTCTGAGCACCGCCGTGTCCACGTAGCGGCAATTGGCAGCGGCGTCCTCTCGCGTCCGGCCCTGGTTCAATCTATGGTCCGAAGCGTGAGGGAATGGGTAGCCCTCTTACTGCGAAGCAGTCATGCTAGCGAAGGAGGTAGCGGAACGTGAGAGGCAGAGAGCCTCACGTCCCAGCCGCCGCAGAAGAAGCCCCGGGCGGTCCCCCGGCCACCGTAGAAGCGGGCCTGTGGACGGTGAGTAATGGGCTAGCTTACTGTCCGTCCGTTTTATTACGATAGGCCGTCTCAACGGCGCGTTTGTGTTCCACGCGCGTCTCAAAGAGATGTCAGCAAATCGGAAGGGGTCCGAGAGAGCTAATGCTGCCTGCCAAGGCTGCGGGACTGTTCGAAAGAGATACGTGACCCTGGAACACAAAGGGCTAAGAAGGAACATGGATGGGTTTTAGCCAGTACAAGTCTAACAGTCCCTTTCGCCCAGAGCAGGAGGGGTCTTTTGATGATTTACCATCCGTAAAATAAGTATAGTTACTAATGTAAACCTAACTTTGTTTTTGTATTTTAGTTTATAATCGTAACAAAAAGTTGACCATGGCGGCACAGTTTTAACACCATAGAAACTAGCAGTAATTACGTGAATTATTATTACATTGGATACAAACTTATCTATTTAATCTATAGCCTGACTTAGCGGACACATTACACCTTGATTTCACTTTCAAATAGTTGTTTTATCGGCTCGTAAGGACGTGGACTTCCTACAACCATTAAAATCAGGCATGGCCTCCTTCCTTTGCACTTTGCTTTGATCTATTGTCTATGATTTGTCTATGTTTACACCTGAACTCAGCCTCTAAAAATGTGCAGTCACGAGAGAATGACTGCACATTTTAGACAATATGAAGATTTGTGATGGCAGCGGATTCTTACAATTACTTCCGCGATGGAATACAAACAAACATGAAAATAAAATATGACATCAATGACACATTGCATGTCCAAACCAAATCAAACAAACTTCACCAGATTTTTTCGCAAACCCCATTTCGCTTACATAATAAACCTGAACATGTGACATACAAGATTAACCCTAGCATGTTTGCAGCCAATCTCGGCCCAACATGTAGATTTATTACAAGGGGCGACTTTGCCAAGCGGTGGTCGTCCCAGCCTGGCACCGACGACATCGTTACACCAAAATTATTCAAAGCTGGCCTTGCTACAGCGAATTGGTGCAGGGCCAGTGCCGAGCAGTGCTAGATACGGGCGATACGGCGAATAGCGCCACTTTTCAAGTGATATGTGGCCTGAGTGTTTTCTGCAGGCATTCGCAGAGTTAGATTGTGCATGTTCCAGTAATTTGTGGGAGTCTTAGTCAAGTCGAGTGGAGGGCATGGCTGCGAGGAAGAAAGAGTCGTGTTGTGACTAGATTAGTGCTTTCTATGTAAGGCTAAGTTTACATTGAAAATTGTTGCCAAATACTTGAATAAATGTGTTTTGTCTCAGTGGGCAATACGAATTAAGTCACCCAATAAAAATCCTTAAATTAATTATGTCAGTGACATAAATGTTTCGCTAATAGTCTATGTAATATTAAGTTTTTATTCAAATTGAATCATTCAAGTTCCATAAAAACCCTACAGCCTGCACGAAAAAAATAAAAATTAACTTTTTTCTTCGTCAGAAAATTTTTACCCAGAAACAGAAAGCCTTGAAAACCTTCCGTAAACTACTGCAAGGTACTTAGTTTCTCTTCTATTTCCATTTAATGTCTTAATTAGGTAATTTATAACACTAAGCGTGTCTCATTGTAGGGAGGCGACGAGTGAAAAATATATAATTTGGACAAAAGTGATACTTAATACGCCACTTAGTTTTCAAGGACGAAGGTTGTGGCTTTCAGGCTTTTATTTATGTCTGGAGTTCGTAGTCTGTCTTCTTAGTGTTTTTGGAAGGAAAGGGCGGTGGAATACCGTTATATTTATTGCTTGGATGTGTTAGAGAAATGTATTAAAGTTTCAGTTTAAATTCTAAGAAGAGGAGACGATAAAATGAGTTAATAAAGTTCACATTGGTATAACGATCCAGATTGAATGGTATTCAATTGAAAGTTATACTAGATTCTGAGGTTAGATGCCATTTTGTTAGCATTGAATGTTAACAAAATGGCGACCTTAACCAGGGGTTTGTGTACAAAAATATGAGTATTTACGAATAAATAATTATGTTATAGTTATAAATCACCTATTTACGAAAGTAAATAATATATTTTATTATATATTTTATTATATATTTTATTATATTTGTAATATTATTTATTATATTTTTAATATATTTTATTATATTTTTACTTTAAGCTACTTCAAAAAGCTTTGTTTCACTGTTAATTTTCTTTTGAAGTTTCAATTCAATTTTGAATCTAGCAAGCTTTTAATCAAAATTTAAACAACAAATTCGATTTTTGTATCAAATTCCCATTGGAATGTATATGAAGAAAATAATAAATCATGATTTTTTCGAGTTTCGCGTAGATTTTTCTTTTGTGAATGAACTCCCGGGGGATTGCAGTAATTCATCAAGATAATATCCAATGATCCAATTGATTGAAGAGATCAGTTTATTTTACAGAGAAAACATTCGCTTTTGGGACATCGATTTTTTGTTTGTCTTTAACCTAATAAACCAGGATTGCTTGATAATATTTGCAAATTTTGTTATTTTCAACCTTTGAAGGGAAACAAGGAAAAGCTTCGAACAAAATGATCTATTTTCACAATCCTAATAATTCTATTCCGCTCCTGTTTCCTTATAAAATCTCATTTTGAACCGACTTTAAAAATAATTTAACAAATTAATATCATTAAGCTTATTTTCGAGGATCGTACAAAAGCGGGTAGGTGTAACAAGAAAATTTCGTTTTGAAACTGCTATTAACAGAACCTTTCTATTCAAAATACGGACACCTTTAATATTCATTCATATCCGTATCTGTATTGACCACACATTACAACTGAAACTAAGTTATAAAATATGACAATAACTTGAGGATGAAACACATTCAAAATTCAACCTTGCTCTTGTGTCTCTAGATTGATTTTCCAATGCAGTTTTTACATAGCCTTCGGGCTGTACCCTCGTAAATCGTGAACAAGGACAAAACAACACATTTTGTCCTAAAACGAGTTAACCGTGAATTTGTGACATTATGTTAGGTGTGTGTAATTTTGTGTCCCAGAAGTAATATCTAGTTGGGATTATTTCTGATATTTGTATTAATTATGTTGTTGCTGGATATCGTTAATGTAAGTTAAGGACGTAATATGGGAAAATCTGTTTGTGTAAGGTTGGGTCCAACTGACCTGTCAGATACTTCCATTATATGTGGGCGCCTCTTTTTCTAAAGCTTTTATACTACTTTATTTATTTTAATTATTATAGTTGGTTAGGGTGTTACCACGCCAATCCAAACCAAGGTTTGGTAGCTCTGGCTGATCGACAGAAACCGGGCGATAAGCAATTGGCCGACCGCCGATCGATGCCGTCGATCGACATCGGTCGACGTTGATCGATCGAATGGTGTAGTAGAAACTGTTGATCGACGTATACTATTCCATTCTTCCATCGATCGAAGGCCTCGATCGAAGATCGATTGATTGGTGTGGTAACACCCTTAGTTGGTATTTATTGGTCAATTCTTGCAACTGAATTTCAAAACAGTTCCTCTAATCGATTGAGCTGAAATGCACACCTTTCATGCTTCTGTAGTAAGCAATCGACTTATTGTCGGGCCTACGCTGTCCTCCCATACTTAAGTACTAACGCTGTAACTTCAAATATTGTAAAACCAAATGATTTTAAAAGAGTAACCATGGAGTTTCTTGCCGGTTCTTCTCCATAGGAAACGACCAACCCGAACCGTGCACCTTTTGTTGACGTTTTATAAGTGCCCATGTAGGCCTATGTAAAATAAAATATTTTGATTTTGATTTTGATTCTGATTTCCGTCTAATCGTTCATTCCTTGCTTTACCCCTTTAGGGGTGAAATTTCGAAAAGCTCTTTCTTAGTGGATACCTACTCTTCATAAAGAACAATCTAGGTCCTTCGGTTTAGACTGTGCGTTGATATCTCAGTCAGTCAGGACTTTGGATTTGTATATAGATTTGATGTCTGTCAGTAAAATGCCAGGATCACCTCCTCACGAGAAAACTCCCCAAATGAAACTTAGTGTCTTCGTATATACCGTCGTGCCGAAAGTCTAGCATGCCTAACAACTTAACTCATTTGTTGTCACACGTGCTACTTAACCTGGCAGCTCATGGCAATAGATAAAATAAGCAACACTCCTTCTCCCTGTGTAACTGAGATGAGTTTGTACTGAGAATTATCCTTATATCCACCACCTGCGTAGGTGGTACGCTGCCACGTGTAAACCAATTGTATGGACTATCAAGTTCCTTTAAAAACTACTTACCTTTGAGGAAAACGATGCTTGCTATTTTTGAGTAAAAATCTTTGTTAAACCCTCTGGAACTTCATGAGTCTTTGAAGTGTTCATAACCACTCACTAGAGTGTTAATGGAATCACCGCGCTAGGAGTAAAAGAAAGATATTTCTCTTCATATTTAATTTGCAATATATCATCATCATCGTATCAGCAAAAACACAATCTTTTATTATATTTATTTAGACAGCGGCAAAACAAAATACGGAATGTGCAGTCCGGTAAGCAAAGTTGAAGCAATACCATTCGCCGCCACATTCCTGTACATTCTGCATACAGAGGATTTGGGCGGTTTCGTGAGAGGTCTTCTAAAGCTGCGCCTTCCGAAATGTGCTAGTAAGCAGGGTATATTGCTTACAGGACGGATAGCGATTTAAGTTTGGCAATACTTTGGTAATGCTACCTAAACAGGACAATGAAACTTAATTGCCCGTATAATCATAACCAACTAGATACATTACACACAATTCTATTCACACTATAGCCAGTTAATTAGCCAATATTAAGCACAGCACCACTAATTAATCCGAAGATATTTGTCTGCATCAATCAGTGAGCAACAGTAATTCAGTACTATCAGGGCACACACGCAACGTTGGCATCCATAAATTATAGCTTGGGTCTTATAGTATGCATGTAGGTGTAAACACTTGTAGTGCTACGATCACTATGTTAGGTTATGACACTTGCGACGTCACCTGCGTTAATCTAAACGCGCGTGCGTCTTTTGTTTTACGTCCTTTATGTTAAGCCGGCCATAGAGGATAGGTTATGTTTATGACAGTTTTACAGCATGCAAAACTTCCAAAAAGGACACAACGTAACTGAAAACTTGTAACTCTGATAATAGTACAGTTTTCCCCTACAGATGTTCCAGCATGCATGTATAGTTTCATCGTCCAGGAAAAGCTGCACTATCATGCATAAACTACCATCAATGGCCGGCTTTAAAGTAACACGCTGGTAAATTCATGGCAGTCTTAAATGTGGGACGCGTAGCGGTGACACGTGGCATTCCTTAAGGATTTACATTGATATCTTTCATTTGTTTTCAACGTGGCAACATGCGTGTCGCGTGATCGTGTGAGTCATGGTCAAGCATTTATACAGTAAGCATGTGTAGGTGTATGCACTATGTATAGATTGTATATTCTAAACAAGTGTGGGTGTATATGCATAGTAATGACTAGCCAATCATCTGTGCATAAATATGAATATGCTGTTAAGTCAATATGCGTTTGACATTAAGCAATTATCGCGTAGGGGGTCTTCATTAAGTGTTTGTCGGTTGCATGTTAAGATATTGATTGCTTCTGTTATTATAGAGTGGTAATTTGATGTTTCTCGGAGCTCCTGAACTACTTATTCTTAGATCTCTTGTAAGGCCTAGAACTACTGAATACTATCTCTGCGTCGCGGTTTCGCCTATGTGAACATTTGCAGGTTAGAAATTATCCTTCGGGAATTTCTAGTATAAAGAGTGTTTAGTGTCTTTATCCAAATCTTTAATCCAGTCTTTATAAAACATTGCTCCACACTAGAAATTCATCCTGTATCGTGGTGGGTTTACAAACATTTAAACTCACATACACAAACAGCCAGACCCGGAACAACTATCTGTAGGCATACAATTATTTGTTGCTTGCGAGGATCGAACCCGCGACAGGCAGTGCAGCAGTCGATCGCTCAACCACTGCGCCAACCATTTACCAGTGTGCTGATCCGTAGATACTTGTAGTGATGACTCTAATGAATAAAATTCTATTAATATGCAAAGTTGCAGACACGGTGAGCAACAGACCCTTCACTTAGCAGTCAACCAAGAAGCATTCTGTAGATCTAAGTAACGTTTTTACTATAAAACTCAATGGAACGCACTCAAAACATTGCTCTGATGAATGCATTGGGTGGTACAGGGTTTGTGGAGGTTTTTAAAGTAAACTTATAACATACAAAAACTTGTATTTAAAAAAAAAAAACTACGTTACTAAAAGGTTCCCAGGTATGGTCCAGAACAAAAAAAAAAGGATTGCAATGACAGGAAGAACCAGTGCTATACCACATAATTGAATAACACATTGGTTAATGGAAAAAAAAAACTCCATGAAAGTACGAGTATAAGTAAAAAAATCCTAACAGACCACAAACAAAACCGTTCATATGTGTTACACCATCAACAAAAAAGTCAAGATTTAGCTTCCATCACATTCAAGGTCAAATCCAACCGGTTTTCCATTTTCCTGAGGCAACAAAAACGCAATATGCGTGCGTGACAGACAAAAACAGAATGCCGTCTATCAAAATGATTATGCCTATAACAGAGGAGCCCCGTAGGCATAATAATATTGTGTTCTTATTTTCTAAATCCGGTGCTATGATACAAAATATTACTGACTTCTGTCAGTGCGTTGAGTTTTTTAGGATTACAATATCTTTTTATATCGGGGTGAAGTTGGCAAGATTTTGCAGAAGATTGAGAGGTTAGGAAGGAGAAAGAGGCGGCATTTGGCGGCTGTGGGACACATGAGAGGCAAAAAATGTGAGACAATGTTTTAGCTGTTTTTTTTTTTTGAGATTTAGTTTGTTTTGTTTTTGTGGTTCCTAAATAATAGAGTTATTATTATCTGTGAACGAGAACAAAAATCGACGGTCATCAGGGTATAAAATGTTGGACCTTTCGTGTGCTTTTCGTTAGGTGTTTCTTTTTATGATCAATATCTTCATGTGTTGGAAACCAATGTGGCAGGCAGGTCCCATGCAATACTTAAACTACACCGAAGTATAAAAGCACAAACACAAAACACAATGAAAAACATCGTAAGGAAATCAGTACGCCTGAGACATTTCTCGACGGCATGTAAAGGCAACTCAGAGGCCCATGGGCGGCTTAAAAACTCATACACTAGGTTAGGCACTAACCACATACGATAAAGAAGAAGAAAAAATAAAATGAACATCTATACAAATAAATAAAATTGTAGTTTCTGTTTGCAATATTAAAATAACGGCTTTATTAATATATATGGTACATATACCAAAACAACGTTTTTTTTCAATTTTTGTCTGTCTGTCTGTTTGTCCTAGCTAATCTCTGGAACGGCTGCATCGAATTTGACGGGACTTTATCACAGGCAGATAGCTGATGAGAGTATCTTAGGCTACTTCAATTTTAGAAAAAATCTAATTCCTCGCGAATGAAGTCGCGGGCACAGCTAGTAAATCATAAAATCATAACCATAACCTATCCGAATATTTATATAAAATAATCTGCCTACAACGTTCCTACTGCTGGAACACAGGCATTCTCCCTGTAAAAAGGCCTGGGAGCAAAAATCCACCACACCAGTCCGGGTCAGTGGATATTTCTATCACCATCTTCACCTACAACCATTCAAAGTCAAAGTCAAAGCATTTATTTCAATTAGACCATTACAGGCACTTTTGAAAGTCAAAAAAAAAATAATATAAAACGCGAAGCTACAGTCCCAGTCAGTTGTATGTTTACGACGTCCCTACTTGAGAAACGACCAGAATGTTGTACTGTGTTGCCATGTTAGTTTCCTCATTTTGGTACATTTTTAATAAATTTTTGTCGGAGTATTTTTTTTACTTGTTATCCGAAAAGGACTATTTGAATAGACTGTAATCCCAGTACCTAATAATACCGTCGCGGATCGGACAGGGTTTTGTGTATTTGTAAGTTATTTATAATGTATTTGGAAGTTCGGGTTTAGGGAGTTATCTTAGGAACTACTGATATGTTTACAAAAATTCTTTCACTAATGGGAAACTACATTATCACCGACTATTTTAAAACAAAGTCAGTCACAAAGCATAATAACTTATGAAAGTACTGTAGTTGCCCATTCCGTAGCGTTTTACCCACTGCTGGCCAATAGGTCTCTCTCTCTTCTTGTTCCAATCTCTTTGGTCAAATCTATCTTACGATATATTGTTACCAGCCCCAAATTTCCAACCGTCACCTAAACAAAATCTAGTGGCAAGACAGAAATAAAACTGTAATGCACTGTCTAAACAAATGTCTTATTGTTGTTCGTAGCGGCTGAGAATAATACCGGGGACATTTGTCAAGATAACGTAGGCATCCGGTGATAAGACTTTACGCAATAAGATTTGCACCTATGACTCTTGTGAAACATGAGTTTTGATACCTGAGTGCTGCTTGGTGCGACTTGAGAGTTTTCTTTTTCTGTTTTATCTGACGTTTAGATTGAAAAAGGTGCTTTACGTATTTTTTTTTAAATGGTGTTTTAAAACTTTTATCGCGCTCTTTTTCAGAGGTAACAATTTAACTTTTATACTACAAAATAACAGATATTTCAAGAATGAAATCATGTTGAATAGCAAATATCATTTGATTCCTACAGTATGTTAAACAATTTAAACTTTGACGTCAAGTTAACAAATTAACAAACGACCATTAACCAACCATTTACAAACCAGCTGCCACTACATTAAATAACCGACGAAATTTCTAATTGCTTCCCATTTCCATTCATCGTTCGCAAATACGTAATTAAAGACCAACTGTAATTGGCGATACTCAATACCTTCAAGTCTGTAATAATTAAAGAAAAATAACTTAAGCAATTTTCCCTTATCGAGGGCCAAGGAGTTTCCTGTCCTTTTTCTACCTTTTTATTCACTTTTCCGTTTCATTTAATTTGCTTCGTCAGCGGTTCGCCCTTTGGCTGTGTTATCCATTTGACCGGTTTGTCACCTCTGTGTTTAATTTATTCTTTGACGGAGGATTACGAGCTTTGATGATGGAGTTGGGTCGTTTTTTGTTTCTTGGGAACCGAGTGGGGCTTTTATCGGGATCTACTTGTATACAGTTACAGCTGGTTTTTATGTAGGATGTGTGGGGAACTGGAAACTAAAAATAGTGATTTTGGATTTTCGTTTTGAATTTGAAAAGCAAAGCACCTAATTATTACTATGTAGGATGTTTTTAAACATTTAGTTTCCACACATCACATCTGTTTTACTATTTGGGTTTTCTCCCGGTGATTTTTCTTTACCTGCCTTGAAACTTAGGTAAAGGGTAGTTGCCAGGATTTTTCATTGTAAAGTAGAAATAATAATTAGAGAAATTGCTTTACTAAGTGAATGAAAAATTTTACGGGAATTCAACATTTTGCATGAAAATCTTATAAAATATATGTAATAAAATGGAAATAGAAAACTTACCAGCAACCAGTGATTTGCACCCAAAACTCCAAAGCCCTTGACTCTACAGCATAGTAAAACATCAAAAATATTACCTGAAAAAAGACAAAAACAGTCGTTAACATTACAATTCCAAGAACATAGCTTGCCTCGTGTAGTGCCGGAATTGGGTCATCAGGGTTCACCGAATTAGTATAGAAATTGGTTTATAAAGGCTTCCACACAACGGCTTACGCCTCTATGCCTTCGTCGTATCAATGTAAACCTGTTTTCTGGTAAACCAATCGTTTAATTTGTACCAAAATCGAATTTAATATCGGATAGGGTGAAATTTTGCTGGAAATTCGAATACGTGTTTGTTATAAGATACTGTTATGTTACCGCCCAGTTTTTGTTTTTGAAATGTTCGCTTTTGTTAGTTTTTTTGGTACAATTTTAATTTATGTATTTATGATGGCTTTAAGTAGTTTATCTATGAATGTAAATGTGCGTTTTAAAGACTAATTATGAGGCATTTGCGAACAATACTGAATAATTCAGAACTGTTTTAAAAGTTATTTTCTGATTGAAAAGGAAGCCTTTCAAATGACTCAATTATTGGTCTGAAGCTTGACATAAGTACCTACGTAAACTAAATTAGAAGCTTTTTTCGGATAAGTACTGGGTACTGGGATTAAAAGTATCCTAAATCCACACCTAGCACTCAGCCATAAAATGCGTGATAGGGAACAGGCTGTTAGATTTGTAACCTATTAGTAATGAATAGTACCTAATTACCTATTGGTTACAACAAAAACTTATTTGACATAACGCCCAAACTCATAAACCTAGACTAAGATTAACTTTAAAACCATTTAAGTATTGCTTCCCCCCACACCCCCCTTGTATACCCCCACAATTCTCCAATAAGTCACAAGAAATTCCCACAAATTAACTTGACATATTTTTTTTCACTAGATAGCTACAAAAAATTTAAGGAAAAGTTTTTTTTTTTGTGATTGGTATCTCGCAGTTCAACCAAGGAGGTTGTCGTCTGCTTAATGCTTGCACTGACTGGACAGGTCCACTCAACTCTGTGGTTATTTCTTCAAAAAACCATTTCAAATACTAATCTGCATAGTCCTCATGTAAATTGAGCAATGTCTGGACTTTAAAAGAGTAACAAGTTAACAGAGAACCTCTGAGTTTGTTTCGGCTGTTTCTTCTCAGAGTAGTCAGGTACGAAACACCAGCCCCATCTAGCTTAAAAAAAATGACGTGTAAAAGTGTTTGTAAAAACCTACTTGCAAAATAAACATCATTTATCATTTATAACCGGACTATCCTGTGGGTGCCTTGAGTGTAAGGCCTCCAGCCAGGTTAGGAAAAAGTGTGAATTACGATTAATAAATATTACGTTCACGACCATCTAGCCAGCTGGCCGCATTGCCACGTTGGAAGCCAATGACAAGATCAACTTTAAAAACATTTATCGGATTTATCCTTTTGTCATTTTTTTTGAAAAACGTTGACTCACACTAGGAATTTCTCCTGTATCTGTATGTTACAAACATTTAAAATCAAATACACAAACAGCCCGACCCGGAATAACTATCTGTAAACAATACAAATATTTGTTCCGTGTGGGGATCGAACCCGCGACACGCAGCGCAGCAGTCGATGACTCAACCACTACGCCAACCGTGCCGTCAAATTGAAATTCTCATATCAACATCTAATGCTCCAATAAGTCACATATAAACTCCCCACAAATTGACGTGACATCATTTTGTCACAAGATAGCTATCATCACGCACGTTCACATGGCAGTTAACGAAATTAATTAGGAGCATTAAAATCTCTTACGCGCGTACATCCAACACGATTTGAATAAATAATGCGAGTCTCAGTAACAAACATAATTATCACGGATTCATCTGAATGACACGTGTTATTTTGTAGAAATTCGTTTGTGAATTGTCACACGTTCTGTTTAGAGGTCGTGGGCGTTTGTTTCTGATATTTAGGGAGAAGGTTAGTTGATCTATTTCTGTATTAAGGCGTAACTGTCTTTTTTATATTGAACAAAAAAAAAAAAAACGTTTAAACGTGTAATTTTCGTTTTGTTTGTATGTATATCTCAAAAGTGTTCCCGTATATCTAAGTTTTTTTTTCAATTTATCTGAAGTTATCGATCTAATTTATCACAACTACGAGTATATGATTTGAAAAATAATTATATAGCCTATTGCAATTTCAGTCCTTACTGGGTTGTGGAGGTCAGATACGCAGTAAAAATTTTCAGCTGCATCTTTTGAGTCTGGAAACCGACCCCAACATACTTGGGAAAAAGCGAGGCAGATGATGTTGTGCTATTGCAATGTTGAACTTATTTAATATAGAATAAGCCACTTCTGAAACAGCTCATTTAGAATTACAATTTTACACAGAGCAATATTCTTACCTTAATAGTAACATACGAATCACATGCTTTTCATATTGCATCCTTTAATGAATAAAATAAATCAAGACCATATTAGTAAAACAAGACTGGTGGCCTACCATGAAGTTATTCCAGAGTGGGAAAGAGATGGAGCTAGACGACCGTATAGCTCCGTCTCTTTCCCACTCTGGAATAAGAATGAAACAATAGTGTTTATTAGACGTCATAGTAACCCCCCTGATCATAGTTTATAAATAAAAAACTTAATTCCAAATAAGACTGTCAGACACTAACATAAGCCAGTAAATACGACAATACCTAACACAGCCAAGCATTCTGTACATAATATGATTACGAACGTAAACACAGGTGAAGTAAATAAGGAAAACAAACACAATTAACGCAGAAATCACTAGATCAAGACTTATGTGCTACATTACTGTAATATAGATGGATATGTGGCTTTTGTGTCTATTGTTATTTTAGAAAGCAGTAGGTCGACGTTACATTGAAAAGGCAAATTGTTTCTATTTGAATATTAAAAGAGGTAACGAGTTTTGTCTACGAAAGAATCTACATAATGACAGACAGACAGTGACAATGTGTCAGTTTGTCGATTCATCCGTTATGCTACGCGTGCAGGACAGAATACAAGAAGAAATATTCAAACAGGTCGAAACCCAAACAGATGACGAATAAATAATTTAAATATTGTACTTAAATTATAAAACACTAGCAAAAATATATTCGCAGTATCAGAAAACCCTAAAAACATTATAAATTTACCTAGTAAATGTGACCAACATATTATTACTACACTAAAAAAACCGAACCAGCAATCCGAAAGAAATCACGAAAATCATATATCGTACGGTTAAACGTACATCTGACATGAAAAAAAAAAGATGCTGATTTAATACATAACCTCCTCCTTTTTAGGAGTCGGTTAAAAAGAGATGTAAGTAAGGTAAAGTTGCAAGTAGCCACCTATTGAAAAATGTAGAACTATAAAAGAGAAGTTGAGAAAGTATGCAGACACTGGACGACGGACTTTTGCTAGAACTTTCTCATGAAGATAAGAGGCTGACTGACTTCTTGTTTTCTTTTCATCCCTTGACCATGAAGTTAACGTAGCTATTCGTTAAATAAGATGAAATTAAAAGATTGTATTTGCAGCGCCTATTATTTTGCAACGAAAACCATGTAAGTATAGCAAAATAAGGCGATAAACACACCAAGAAGTATAATGGCAGAATTATGGACGTAACCAAGTACGACATATTGTAATAAACACAACACACTATTTATTAGTAACAAATAGAAAAATTGGATAATGCGTGTATTAAAATTCCTTTGAAACTATTTAGGGGAAAAAAATGCTAAGTAGTTTTCAGAACAGACATGATCTTAAATTCAGCTCTAATAGGGATGGTGACTCATTTTTTTTTAACTGTCTATCGGGTACATTATTAAAAAGTATTTGACACGTATTTTTTCTTTTTTCACGTAATCATAAAATTACGGAGATATTTTGAGTTGAAATCGCGCATGACGTCACGGCTCAGTACATTTTATACCTAGTTGTGACGCCGTGACGTGAGTGGTGAGCCCCCACTCTCCAACTTTAATGCGTTGTAACTAAGTATTTTTTTGTTAACTTGATAAAACAAAAAATACGTATCTAATATTTTTGTATTACCTGATTGACGGACAAAATAGAATTTCGTTTTCTTTACCCAGTCATCATCCCTATTGCAGTATTGATTTTTATGCCAAAGAAAAACCTTAAAGGCTGTCCTCTTAGGTTTTTCTTTAATCACCATCCTAATTATGAGACTTCTATGAAGAAAAGTATTAGTTCTGTATTTCAAAACAACAGATTTATAAAAATTACAAGAAAAATCCAAATAATTCTTCTACTGAACACCCAATTGATTAGGAATAACTCAAAGGCTTAAAAGCTTACACAGATAATAACCGATCTCTTAATTTAATTGAAAAAATCCTTTTTATAAGAATAAAGAAAACATCTCGAAATGAAAAATTCAAATTTCAAGATGTTTTTTTTGTACTTAAGTACACAATCCATATTAAAAAGTTTATCCTGAAATCTCAGTCAACACTCATTTTTATGTTATTTTAAAGTGTTTATTCATTTAATGAATACAAATAGATTCTCAAAAGAATACAAAAAAAAATGTCCAAAAAATTTTTTTGTAAATACCTATTACAGAAGTGAAATTTTAGATTTGGTTATTAGAAAAGATCTATAAAAAGCGGATAATTATTTATAAGAAATAAATAAATTATTAAAAAAATATTTATAAATAAGATATTTGTTTGTAGTTTGTAAACGATTTACATAATGATGTAATATACAAAATAAATAAACGGATTTAATTGGGAAAAAAATAAAAAGAGGACCGAAATCTTACATAACGGTAGCCTGGAGTTGAAAAAATAGAGCCTTTTGAGGCCATTAATTCGTCACACGTCTTGCGTGACCAAGTAAGCGTGTGAGCTTAAAATATTATGAATTTCTTTCTTGAAAATTTGTTATGAAGAATGTTCTCTTTTCACATGTACAAATAGCTTGAAATTGGGTCGCCATTGTTACGCAAATGACACAATTTAGTTCTAAATGACGGCAGACCATGTACCTATTACACAATATAAAGTGATATGGTAGGTCTGACTACGCAGGTTCACTACGCCACAACATACGGCCAAAAGTTATGGGACTATATTAATTGGCACATGTTCTTTCTGCCACAGAACTTAATCAACGTGATTTCCGTGCGCACCCCTGAACATCTAATCAAGCAAAAAGTTCCCAGTTGCTAGGCAACGAATATCAACCCAATGGTAAATTCTCATTCCATGAAAGGGCAATAAACCTCATACACAATGAATACATTCCCACCAAATCCAGAGATATCGAGTAAAAATTCGTATTTTATAGTGATCTGAACTGTTATTGACTTGAATTGTCGAAATACGACGAAAATTACGCATAAAAAGGCTTACTACTTAAATGATACGTGCGAAAATATTTCGTTGGTGCGAAATTCTTATTATCATAAATGGATTACGGAACGATTTCGTACGAGTCGCGCTCAGTTTTAATATAATAAAAGAATTAAAATTTTAATGAGAATATTTATTCCTTCTTTAATTATTCGTATTTTGTATCAATGACTTTATTTACATTGGATTGCCATTCGTTCCGAGCTGATAAAACAGGAACGTCATGACTATGTTTGCGAAATAATATTCGCTGCTCGAAGGTAGTCGAAAAGTTTCGCAATTCAGCGCCACCGCAGGTCAACTTTAGAACTATAGCGTGTAATTTTCGCCGAGTGGTCGTGTCAGTTTTCTAAAAAACTAAGGCTTCGTCCTTTTACTGCAATAATGGGAAATTTAAAAGTCTGCCACCATTTTGACCGGTGTACAATGAAAGCAAAAAGTGCATTTCGCCGGCACTGTTATGCATATTTATACCATAATTTGTGCATTGCTTTGTGAAGTAAATGCTAACTTTAAAAGGCTTCATTAGAGACTGTATGTTTGGTTGGTATTTTGATTAAGTTATTTTTAAAAATATTTAAGTAGTTCCAGTTTTAATGATGATGACATTTTAATTAAGTGTAGACAGCAAGGCTACATAACCAATTCTTGACAAAAAACGCAGAAAAGATCATGGAAATAGGTACCAAAACTCAAGCAATGATATCTCATGAGGATAAGCAAAACGCGTTGAAGGCCAAGGAGTATAGTGTAACCCAGAGGCTAGGATCTGGAGGTCAGATAGGCAGTAACTCCATGTTAAATACTGGTATTCCGCTGCATTAGGTTAGGCTTGAAGCCAGATCCTACATGAAAAAGTAATCTTCATCTATCTAGCTACATAATCACAGTTAATAGAAAGGTAAAGATTGTAAAAAATAACCACAAACCAGCACTAAAATCTACCCAACCGTCATTTCACCACTACGTAAATTAAATTCCCGAAGAAAACACTTTTCTCCGACAAACAAGTTTGCCAAAATATTTGTGGGTAACGAAGCCAGTTTTTCTTTCCTCAGTGTTTATCCTGACAAATGAGCGTTGCATTATTGCGGCCTACCCGGGAACTGAACTTAAGACCGTACTCCGTAATGTATTTCACAGGTTTTTGTTTTCTTTTGTCCCGTGCATACTTTACTTTGGGTAGGATTAAACGACTTTGGTGTCGCTTTTTAAAGGTCTTGAGGTCCCAAAAAAATGTGGCCTTTTTTATTAACTGTTTGGGTTAAATAATTTTAGTTTGGTGCATTTTTACAAAAGTCAGTTTATTGCATACGTCTGAACGTTCTTTGTTGATCAGTATACCGTTTTAAAATTCCTACTGCTGTTTTTCCTTCACCTTTTAGCTCAACAGTTTCTCATCAAAACCAGATAAAAGTGATTTATTTTTAATTCGAAACAGAACAGTTCCGAGCTTAGCAGAACTATACTATATAAATAAATAAACAACAGCAATATCTCGTTTAGTTTCCAAGAAAACGACTTAAAAATCCCAACATTGTAGTTCTATCCTAACAATTCTTTTATAAAAGGAAATCTTGATAAATACTCTGGCAACTCTTGTAGAATATCTCGTCTCCCCTTCATTCTAGTATTTCCATTTCGTAAATTAAATTACAAAGATTGAAAGAATGCACTCTAGTGTACACTAGCTTGACAGCTATTCTTCTTCAAAATCTTTGGGCTTTAAACTTATCCCTATTTTATTCTTCTTAACACCTCCAGACAGAGTTTAGCATAATACAAAGCAGCATTTTCCCAACGTTTTATGCAATGTGGCGCTATTTCTAACGCGGAGCACACATTAAGTTTTCAAATAAAATTTTGTTTATATTCTAAAATACTTTGCGGGTAGATGTGAATTTATTCAAGCAACCGATCCGTAATTCATGGCGGGAAAATCCGTTGGTGGTTTTAAATAAAATTGTTACTTAGAAGAAACGCGTGATATTAAAACGTCGTATATCTGTCAGCTGGTTTTGTTAAGTATTTATCTATGCAATACTATAATATAAATAATTAATCAGTTAATTTTATAAAAATAGAAACAAAAAATCACTATTATAGGTGCCTATTGTGTTAGTAAAATCTTATGCCGGTATTATGTAAGTCAATACTCACGTGTAATAAATTATATTCGTAACGTGTATATTCGTAACGTGTTAACAAAGAGGTAAAATTTGTTTCTAAGTTTGTATGAAGGGTGGGACCTAATCTCCGTGATACTATTCAATTTTTTTTTACTGGTTTTACGCCACATTATCAGTGGCCCGCTAAAGGCTATAAATTATATTTATGTCATGCATATTAGCCGAGCTATAACTTTTTTTGCCGACGTAGTAGCGAGCGAAGTGCTCGTATTATGTACTTTCAAAACCTTATCATATTACTAAAACTTGTTTCACATTTTAGACTAAACCAATCTAGGCAGTCCACAACTTTAAAGCTTAGCATTATAAAGTGTTGTTATCTTTTAACGGCCATATTCTAAAGTCTAACTTAACCTCTTACTAAGAATAGTCTTTGGGATGTCCCGCGTGCATTTTAATAATTTCTTCTTAAACTTTTCTGAAAGATACATGCACCAGAGACAATTTTTCTATTTCTCTAGCACAACGTAGCTAAAGCTTTAATAGGTTCCGTTTGCGTGTGGCCAAAATCCAAATTGACGACGCCATTTTGTTTATCGAAACAATTTCACAAAAATTTACTAAAAGTCAAAAGTTTGTCAAAAGTCATTCAAACGATCCATGTAGAAGATATTTACGAACGAAAGTGATCGACCTTAAAATTACAGCGAATTGAATTTCGTTAAATACCTACATAAAACTACACCTAAAAACATGGGCTATCGTCAAGCTAGTGAATCACAAAGTGACGATGTCGTGTTAGAAAAGGATAAATAAAAACATTTCATCAAATATTTTGAAAACACGTTAGGTCGCTTTTGTTCTCAGGATGCGATATGTTGCTGTAGTAAAGTCATAGTGCCCAATTCCGTTAAAATTTGAACAATGGACACTACAATTAATTTTAATAATCAAACAACATAACTAACATTAAACACTGCAACAAAACAAACTCTTTCCATTTCTAATCCGTTTTGTCTCAGCGGGTCACCCATCGAGTTGACAGCGGCTGACATAATCCGTTTATCTCGGGCCGGAATGCCCAGTGCCGACTGGAGTCGGGTCTGGGCAGTGGGCACTGACCCACTGCCCAGACCCGACTCCACGGCAAATTGATTCGATACACATTGATTGTTTTCCCTTGACATTATACAGTTTAAACTTATATTTATTTTGCTGGTTTGATAGTTTATATTTAGGATGAATTTGACCATTGAAACTGAGAGAGCGTCAATATTCCCATAGCAGTGATGACACTGACAGGAGCAGCTCATGGTTAAAAAATAACAGTCACTTGGATCAGTCTTCACGTTATGCCGCGCTTCCCTAGGTTGATCTGTGGATGGGTGACCACCCATTAAATGCCGAGTTGCCTGTCGGTCCCGGCTGTCATTTGTAGATCTTTGACTGTCGTTATAGGATGTCAGTGGAAAAGGCTAGGCAGATGATGATCATGACATACAGTTCTCGAACGCATTCCAAATGTGCTGATCTGGTTCAATTGCATTCGTGAAATTCGCCTTTAGAAAATTTGAATACCTGAAACTACGCGTTTAATTATACGAGATGTATTTTTTTGGCTTAGTTGACTTCATTCTTTTCTGTTTGTCGGAAGTTAAATTTATTTAGTTCTATTCTATTTCAAAATTACAGCTTCTTATTACATACATATACTGATATTCAAATCCACTTTACAGGCTGTTGTTTTGCATCCTCGTCAAATTCAAGGAGGATACTAATGATTCTTGATGGGTAGGATTTTTTTGTTTCTAATTTACCACCCGTGTTTTAAACGCGGTCTGTCTGAAATCTTACCCTGTAAGCGAGCTTTCACATATCAAAAAACGTTATACAGATAATGTATTTCTGTTGATGCTATAACAAAAAATACTAAAAACAGAATAAAATAAATATTTAAGGGGGCTCCCATGCAAAAAAGTTTTTTCTAAATAATGGTACGGGAACCTTCGTGCGCGACTCCGACTCACCCTTGGCCGGTTTTTTAATAATGAAGTAGGTACCGTAATTTATATTGATTTTATGTCTTTTGTGACAACCCCCTGAATTTTGACGAGAGTGCAAAATAACACCTTGTATAATAATTTTTATTACACAATAACATTACTTATGCAGCAGACCACCAATTTTCGTCCAACACATAATACGAAATCCAATATCGTGCACTGCCCACCATTCCACAAATAGAGTGACCACAAAAATAATTGTACTACGGAAATTAAATTTCAGTGCGTGTTTTGTCCGAATTAAAATACAGGGCACGTTATAAGTGTAGGCACCCTCGTCCCTGGGGTGCATTAATAATGGCAAACGCATTCCAACAAATTATATGAGGTGCAATTTGTGGTCTGTGGTAATGAGCTCATTCATATTAAACCTTTTTTTTGGTATTCTAAAGTAGTATTTACGTCAAACAATGAGGGCGTCAGATGGATTGGTTTTTGTGGTGAGGTTTAAATATTGTTTGGCAGGTATATAGTCAAAGTTCCCCCTTTCAGTTTAGTTTTATAACATTTCAAGTAAAGCTTGAACAAAAGTATATTCCATTCGAAACTTCAAAAAATATCTTAAAACATTTACACATTTTGAAGAAAAGTTGAATATTTCAGCAAGTTGTAGCAATTTTAAAACACGAGTACGTTCCAAATTATTCCTTACATTCAAAGCCGACCCAGTTACTCTCAGAGGTGCAATGCACGACATATATATAACTATAGCTGTAGAATACTGCTCGCTTTAATCAAATATGAGCAAATGCACTTATAAGATTACTTAATACTGCATTTAGTGTGCCTAGTCGCAGCGGAAAAATGTCGGATTACCTAATTTCAGTTTAGCAGATATTTAGTGTATGAAGTCATGTAATTGTGTATGGTAAGTACAAATTTGTGCATCCAACAACAATTGGGAAGCCATCCAACAAAAACTGTTTCCGCTAGATATGTGTGTGTTTAATGAAATTTGTATCATCATTAACTTTGTACTCTTTCAAGTAATTATTAGTTAATGACTAATTAAAATAAAATAAAAAAACAACATTATTATCAAACTGATAATAAAATTGACTTATAAAATATTTTTTATTTATTTCGCAACAATAGGTAGTGTGCAGTAGCCGTGCGCACCTTTTGGGCTGTTGTCACATTACAATACGAGTATGTGCACCACCGTGTCGGTCGTCAACAACAAAAAAAAATTCAGCCTTATTTTTTTTTCCCAAAATTCAAGTCTAAAAATCATGTTTTTCAAACTATTTTTGCAGCTTGAAGTTGCCAATAAGCAGAGCCAGACGTATTAGACTCATAAATGTAAAAAAGCGTCTATATCCGTTTACTAATATCAAGATTGATTGCAGTATAAATCAGAGCTCTCTCGCAACCTTTTAGCTGATTAGATTATGCTACAAACGCGACTTGGCCCTACTTTAATAAAAGCTGCCAGTGTGTGGCGCTTCGTAATAGGAAAAATGCTGTATCACTTAGTTTTGCTTTTTTTTGTTCATGTGCTATTTCTGACTGTGCCGGAGTTTTGTAGTTCACTTTTCTGTTCCAGGGTTTTTTGGAATTTTGTGTGATGAGGAATAGGCTGTGATGATGGTTTTGTGGTTGCCTTATACAAGGTGTTGTTTTGCATTCTCGTCAAATTCAAGGAGTAAACTATGCTAATGATTCTCGTCCCGAATCGATAGTAAAATGGGTAGTTTTTTTATTTACGAAAATCGTTAAGTGTGAACCGTGTTTTAAACGCAGTCCGTCTGATCCTTGTCCTATAACTACGCTTTCACACATACAAACAATCTTAAACGTTTATTCGATAATTTCTTATTCCCTAAACCACGTTAAGAGGGTTATTCTAAAATACTGACAAACTTAAACAACCAAAAAAATCAGCGTTTATTATTCATTAACTAGGTACCGTAATTTTAATTGATTATTTATGTCTTTTGTGAAATCCTTTTGAATTTTGAAGAGGATGCAAAACAACACCTTGTAGAAGAGTATTAATTTATCTTTGCTTTAGTCCTTGCATACTGAGTACTTGTCCCAATGCTGGACAAAGGCCTCCCATGTTTTTATTATATTAGGTTTATTAGAATTTATTTTCAAAAAGACAAAATTGCCACTTACATGAGAACATATGATAACATAATGTAATAAACTTATTCTAGGTAACGGGCACCAATAAAATAAATATTATTTGTTTTTTTTTGTTTGGATTACGTTACGTTCAACGGTTTTATTCTCAACTAGTAGGCCAGTAACATTGTTTGTGACTGCTTTCAATAATATAATTTGATAGTTTTGATTTAAAACCTTTGAAAGAGCTTAATTTTTTAGAAATTATTATAAAAATTGTGCCCCTTCATAAGTGATATTCTTTTTAGCGTAATTTACGTGTCTTTGGCAGGACGAGTAGACTGGGTTGACGAAGACTGCGTTTAGATATTTGCAATATTACAGCAGAATACAGTTTAAATCTTTCAGTTGTGAATTTGCTATTATAGTCATTAAATTAATAGCATTAAGTACTAACTTTCCTTGCCAACAAAGTTCAAAAACAAGTACAAACTCAGTTCTAACAGCCAAGAAATCCATTCAACATTTTCTTTATTAGCGGCCAACAAAGAGAAACAAACTAAACAGTTAGAAAAACAATTAGCGTTATGTAGTTACGGTCTGCAGGCGTTGTAAACGTGTCCAGACAATTTTATTATCAACGCTTTCAATTCTGAATAGATAAAACGTTGCGGGCGAAGCACCACCCGGGCCCACTGTACACCAAGTCTGTGCTGGCACTGCTCCAACTACCAGACCAGGCTCACAAATCGACCTATGTTCTCTCGCCTTCCAACCAAACACCCCACATGAGTTTAAACCAAACGCAAAAGCAATAGAGTTCAAATTTATATACCCAACATCTTGTAACAGAAAACATTTCGAATTCAAATGTGTCGCTGATGCTGCTGTATTCCAATATTCTATATCAATAAAGTGGAATGGTTTGAACGAAATAAGCCCGATTTTCCAGAATAGCGGCGTATGATGACCATGCAGGTGTACCAACACAATGTTTTTACATAAGCCCTCTCAACATATTTGGTTAGGACGCGCAAGAGTTTTAGATTGTTTCCATTAACCTCTAATAACAATTTAGATTCAATGAGGGCCGGTAAACTGTTTGAAGATAAAACGTTTTAATATTGAAAAGTCGTTTGCAGTTTCGGGGAGCCCGTGTGACGCTATTACATGTGGAATTCATGAAGTCAGCATTATTGGAGGCAGTGACTCTGATCGTTATGCCTTTTTAGTACAAAATTATCTTAGGTAAGTAGTTTATTATGTACCTGTTCTTGAAATATGTGTAAACCTCGAGCGTTTGTTCTCTGTCAAAGTAATTTGTGTTAAAGCTAAATTCAGTATATTCTGAAAGTTATCAATTTTTCAAATGAAATTATATTCCCACTGCTGGGACACTGGCCTTCAGATATCTGATGGGGATAGGCCGTAGACAACCAGATGGGCCCGATATATGTTGGTGTGGTATATGTCTTTAAATTTTTGGTTCGATGCCTGTATGCCTGCCAGATGTTTCTGCACGATATAGATGGGATATGGGAGAGAGACGGAGCTATACAGGATGTCTAGCGCCATCACATTCCCACACTGGAAAAGGAGTAAAACAATAATGTTTTAAGACGTCATGGTTACCAGATCTCAGTCTGTGAACTGCAAGTATATTTTTTCTGCTTAGCCTAGAGTTACAAAACCACGGTATGTGAGGAGGCTCCGAAACTATAGACCTATATCAAATCCTTTTATCTTTCGATCTTTGATTTAAATTTTCTTTCCAAACTTCATGACATTTATGTTTATCATGATCATCATCATCAGCCTATAATGTTTCCACTGCTGGGACACCGGCCTCCTCTTTCTATGAGAGGGAGAGGGCTATAATCTACCACACGGGCCCAGTGCGGGTTGGTAGATGTCACATGTCTCCGAATTTTTAGTTCTAGGACATGCCGGTTTCCTCACGATGTTTTCCTTCACCGTTTTTGAGGGCAGCGGTGACGAAATAAATTACACAAAGTAATGCGCCTGCCTGGGTTCGAGCCCACCCACGGCTTACTGCTCGTAAGTCGGGCCTGCCACCACTGGGCCACCGCTGCTCTCAAAAACGCTCTCTCTTTTATGTTTATACCTAGGCATTATTTCTATATGCTTCGTTCCAATGTTTTTTTCTCTTCAACCAACAATGCCCATCTTTGCGAAACGGTCATTCACCTCATTACCCTTTATACCTATATCTGAGGGAACCGATTGCAACTTTACATCGATATCTCTTTCAAATCCATAGTGTATTTTAGAAAGAATTATCGCAACATTTGAAACTGCTAACTCCAATCCAAGTGCAACCCGCCCGGCCGTTGACTCCAAACAATAAGACATAAACGGGTGCAAATCGAGGGTGTCCGGTTTTAAGAAAAGAAAGGAACGAAAGACTTTCGTTTGGGACCTTTCCCAACGAAAGTCTTTGGTCCCCTCGTTCTAATTACCGCTGGCCTTACAAAGAGTTGTGCTCAAAGGCTTGGTTGCTTGGTGCGAAATTACTAAAGACTTTTAACTATTCTAGGCGAGTTTTTAAGCGTGGACTAGTTGTGTGCTGGGAAAGTCTTGTAAAGTCATTACGGTGGTAAAGTTTTTTTTCAATGTTAGAGACTGGCTGGTTTTGCCTGTGTGCCCTTTTTTGTTTTTTTTTTGTTTTGTTAAAATCGGTAAGGTGTTCTAAGTTTAAATTTAACAAGCAAAGAGAGTAATATCGAAGGCTGCTATCATGTCTTGAAGTAAAATAGTGAACGATGATCCTAATTCAAAGAGCTAGGTCAAGGATTACTGTCTATTAAGTTGGAGGGACTGGTTCGGGATACAATAAAATATAATTCCTCCAAATATACATACATATATTTACATTTACTAAATCCATAAACAATATTTTCACTACTGTTCACATATTGAATAGTCCCAAACAAATACAGAACTACTACGTTACTTAGGATTATTAGCATAGACGTAAAATGACTTCGACCCCAACAAAAATCACTGTTTATTATTAACAAAGTGGAACAAAATACCGCAATGGGGTAAAAGAGTGCTAAAATTGATGCGAACGCCATCTACGTATAATAACGTCAAAAATGAGAACACAGCAGACTACCAGTTTGATGCAAAATCAGGTAGAGCACAATCAAACCTGGACCTTATTTACCCCACATTAAAGCCTAATCCCAAACCTCCATTTCAATCCAGATGTGCCGATAGCCTGAGGTGACTTTAGGTGATTCCGTAAGGTTTAAAAAGTGACTCAGTGTCAAAGGAAATTGAGCGTTATTGGCAGGAACTAAAGTAGATTTCTATTTATAGTTTGATGGGTGCTTACGGCGATGACCTGAAGGCCATTCCTTCACCCTTGGCATTTCGCCAGGGTACTTATACGGAGACGGACGTGTCTGCCTCCAACCGTCTAGTTTTACGGCTTTTAGATAAATTACGCTGCTGAAAAAACGGAAATCAGAAATGCCGTATTTCATAATAAAATATGAAGTCATATATTCAGTTTGTTTTATGGTGAAATATGCTTTATTGACATACTCGAAAAACACGGGTATTTTTGTTTTTTTGCCGTTGATTTGTTGTTACTTATTCTTGTGTTTCTTTGAATGCTCTTGAATGAATTTTGTGTCTGTGTAAATTATGTTAGAATCGACACAATAATGCAAGAAGAATTTGAAAAAAAATAAACAGACACGACTTCAGTTAATAGTGACCATGCTTATTGCCTTGAAATGAAACATAAATTCTTTTTTGACCGTCTCAAGCCGATTAAACGACGATAAGTGTGAAAATCTCTATATTAAGCAAGTTTTATGACCCTAACTTCTAAGTTTCTAAGCACTATCACTGTCAAAATCACGAAACCAACTGTAAGCCCAGTAACATCACCACTACAACCATCACCACCCACTGTGTACACGGCACAAGGCCATAACTTCCAACATGGCCGACGTTTACGCCTCCCTCCAGAATACAGACGCAGTTACTTGACGTCAAAATATGATAGCAAGTCTTGGAGGTATATTTGAATTCATACAAGCAATATGTCTGGTGGTTCTTTGCTATTTGAGTAAATATTCTGAGGTTGCACCTGTGCTTCTATGGAATAACGTTCGGTTGCCGTTGGGTACAGAGGTTGTTTTTTAGTTTTTGTTTAGGTATACATAGTTAAGAGATATTGTATACGTACCTCCGTAAATTCATACTTAAACCTACAAGCTACAAGGTTCAAGTACTTGAACCTTGTAGTTTGTAGGTTTAAGTATGAATTTGGATGGGTATAAGAGTAGAGGAAGACCAAAGAAACGATGGCCTGTGTGAAGGATGATATGGCAAGAAAGGACGTGTCTGATGAGATGACAAGTAATAGAAAAGTATGGGAGAAGAAAACATGCTGCGCCGATCCCAAATGAATTTGGATAAGGACGAAAAAAATTGATGATGATGACTAAGATCAACTTATACTACATACACGTGACTGTACAATTACTAAATAACAGTAATATCTCTGTTAATATAAGCAGACACTTGCTACATCTCTTTTTTTTTTTTAATTTTTTATGTTATTTTTTTTTTTTGAAATAGTGTACCACATTTAGGCGCAGTAGTATTATTTCTCATACAATGGTATAATTAGTGCTTATAAGTAAACTAAGTATAACTAAAACATATTCAAAAATAATGATAGTTCAATTCAGATGTTTGGTAGTGACCTGCCCGAACTAGGTTCGTTTAAACTGTGTTTCAGGCCATAAAAATAAATTATAATGCGATACTTCTTATCGCGGTAGTAATTTAGCGTAGGACAATCCGACCTCCAGTGAGCATGCTTTTTGGTTCTTGGCATCCATTATTACCACATTTCAAATGAATGTATTGATCAAATGCTTCAATGTGTTTTGAAGTACACGTAGTCACACCACAATTTACCTAAAACAAAAGAAAAACTATTATTTTTAAACAGAAAACCAACAAGATTTTCGCACTACTTCAGACTAATTAACACAAACAGCAAAGTAAACTCGAAATTACTGAACTAGTACAACAAAAGACGCACCTGACTATTAAATCTAATTTAGTTCCTGCTCACTAAACGGTTAATGACGCTTGTTTAAACCCTTAACCCTGATTCTAATTACTCTCAAGTGATTAGGAAGACACGCTGAAATGCAATAAAAGTAATGGAAAAACTAAGAACTTCGTTTTCGTCTTACAACCCTGTGCTATAAAACGTAATGGTATATGGGGGGACTAGAAAACAGCGGGGGTTTAAAACAGATGTACCTATTGGGGGACCCGTGTGCGTCATCTAAGTTGTTACGACTTTTTTTTGCTCGAGAAAACTGCAGATCTTGTTTTAAGCGACACGCGTCTTGCAACAGCGACTGAGGATAAAAAAAATATGTAAAAGTAGTTTAGAAAACATACCACGTTTAGTAGCCCACCAGGATTAGGAACAGGGTCCAAGCTACGGCCAGGGCTCCAGAGAAAGAAACTTCCTAACAATACAAGCCGTGTCCAGGACTTCTAGGAGTACCGTTTTCTGAATCAAGGCCTTGATCCAGCTGCCTAACGAGAGCCTCCTCAGGCTATACAAGGTGTTGTTTTGCATACTCGTCAAAGTCAAGGAGGTAACTATGCTAATAATTCTCGTCCCGAATCAATAATAAAATGAGTAGGTTTTTTTTTCTCTTATTCATGGAAATCGGTAAGTGCCACCCGTGTTTTAAACGCGGCCCGTCTGACTCTCGCGCTATAACCGCGCTTTCACACATACAAACAATCTCAAACGTTTATTCGATCATTTCTTATTCCCTAAACCACGCTAAGGGGGTTATTCTGAAATACTGACAAACCTAAACAACCAAAAAAATCAGTGTTTATTTATAATTAACTAGGTACCGTCATTTTACATTCTCTTGAATTTCGACGAGGAAGCAAAACAACACCTTGTATATTGGTCGAGGCTCTAAGCAATTAAGCCATTGGCTGATACGACTATCGGCACAATGATCGCTGAGTCTACGTCCTACCTGTGAGCCAAGTCAAGATTTTGCTTATGTTTTTCAGCTTTCATGTGGTTCTCGTCATGCGCGATTTGGAACACACGTGAAGAAGCAAGTGATGTCAGACGCAACGGCCGAGCCCGTGTACGGGGCGTTAAGTCTTCGAATATTTGAAAATACTTGATATTGCAAGGTAAACTGCTAGCTAGGGAAATAATGTAGGTACACTCTATTTTAATGCATACTTTTTATATTAAAATAATTTAAAACAATGAAGAGATCGTCGATCCAAGTCATAAAATGTTATTCTTATTTCTAGTGAACTTGTGTATATTATGCTTAACCTTTATGAAGTTAACTGGCTGAACCGCGCAACTTCGTCAGTGTTACATAAGAGGGGGCGAGAGGGAGGGATACATATTCACCGTTTTTAGCAAAATTTTAACAATTGAAGCTCCGCACCTATTGGCCGTAGCGTATGATGTTATGGGCTATATAGTCTTCTTCGATAAATGGGCTATTCAACACAAAAATAAATCTTTCAAACAAACAACTACAGCGTGATAATACTAAAATAGATTATTACTATTTACTGCACTCATTGATGTTGTAACTGTAGGTACATGGATCTTTTTGCGCTTAATCTCGAAGTTAACGCCACCATCTTTGTTAGTTTATTCAAAGACTGTTCCTCAACTTTTTAACAACAGTATTTAAGGGTTCCTTTTAATGTCATTCAATCATTCAGCACATTCAGTACTGTACAATTTTACCATACAATCTTTCATGAAATTACCAAATGGTTTGCTTTCCATGTGTCAAAAACTTGACAGCTCCGGTTGATTGAAAGTCCTGGTTTGCACACGAAAAAGAGATCCGAGTCGGTTGGTTCTTTCAGTTCAATGACTAGGTACTCTAAATGGAAAAAAGGGTGCGGACACCCCTTTTTGAAGTAACCGAATCAGTGTTACAGTGGAAAAAATACCAGGTTTTATTTAAACACTCTGATATGTTAGGAGTTTTACGTGGTAGATCAGTTTTACATTTTGTTGTTTGCTTTTGTATTTTCCTCTGGTGTTTTATTTTTATTTATCGTCATTGTAATCTTATTTTTAATGCATGTACCTTATGCTTTATTGTTTTAAATTCAAAATAACGATATCTGTCTGTTATCTTATACCTAAACGACTGAACGGATTTGGATTAAATGTTGTGAATTGAGAAATGGATAGACGATGACCTGGATTAGCACGTAAGATACTTTATATCCCGGTAGTTCCCTTGTGTAAGTTCTTTGGGATAATAATCCAATTTCCATATAAGCTAAGCTGTGGACAAAATCTGGTATCTTAATAAAACGTTTAAAAACAAGGGTCTTGTAAAGCGTCTTAAGAAAAACATTATTCCAGCTTTATTCAGAGCCTTGCAGGCACTTAATACTTGTGACGTGCTCCAATTAAAAGTAAAAAAAAAACTGTGACGCGACCCCCGTACAATTGCCTCGAAGACTGAAATACGCCTTTTATTGTTGAAGACACAATGGGGGCCCGACTTGGCCTCTAACAATATGGCCGACCTATTATTTGAACGAGAGAAAATAAGGTGTTTTCATTAATGAAGTTAAAGTTTAATTGCTTTCTGCAAAATGATCTTTTCCGGCAACGGCCTGAGGAGAATTGTGGTCACAGGAATATAAATGTAATTTTGTTGGTAACGTTATTTTAGTTTTTGTTTCTGAATATGGTTTTTGACGGTCGGTGTTATTTCCAATTAAATATAATTATGTGGGATGCTTCCACGTTGTTCGGGGAGCTTTATCAGTGTAATATTACCTTAGTATATACCATTGTTTTAATAACTGACAATGATAATTATACGTTTTCTGTTTATAAAATAATATAAAGTCCTTTGTTGCGGCGAGCGGCGTTCTAAAAATATCATTTGTTCCAGAAAACCCGACAATTATACACGACGAATGTCTATTTATCACAAGAATTTGTTGTCTGATAAATTCAATAATAATGGAGACGAAATTATTTGCAGAGAAAAAGTGATTTATTTTTTTATGAATTTACGATTTGGCTTACATATAAAAAAATAACACAAATATTCACTATTCATTAGATTTCTTTGTGCTTGCATGATTTTAGAACTACAGATGTTTTTTGAGTAAAAAGAAAGTTGGGACAAAAGAGGAATGAAATGTATTAGTTTATTTTCTGGTGTGGCTCGCGAGTATCAGTAGGTTCTCTTTGTAGGCAAAATTGTAACAAAGTTTTATTACTCGCGCTTTTGAAGAAAGTTTCTAGATATTTATTGTTGGGGTCTTAAAATTTTAGAGTGACACTTGTAGCTGTATTGTGCTACACTTCGGTAAGTGCTACTAGCAAGCAAGACACTGGCTGCACTACAAACCACAACACAATAAAAATCATCAAAATTTACCAGAAAAAAACGAAGAGAAAATTATTCTACTAATTTGTAGTCTTTTAGGAACACAAACTATAGGTTATAGGTTTTCTATTTCATCACAAATTTTAGGCACATAAAAACATGTTCTTTCATGAACTTTCTTTCTTCTACAATAACTAATATTCTACTTACAATTCTGTTTACACCAAAAAGGAAATTGTCTTGATTTATTACATCTATGTATATGGAAAAGACCTGAAAACAACCGACGGATAGAATTTTTGATGTATCTAGGGAATTCCCTACATCAAGTAGTGGATGTGGCGTAGACATGATTAATGCTCTGTTTTGGATTAAGAAATATGTTTCTTGTTGGGAACGTTGATTAGTTAGTGTCTACATCATATCTAGACTAAAATATGATAAAGAAAATCAGTTTTCACACCCGAAAACTCGAGCCAACAAAAAAAAAATGTTCATAATGAAATAGAGAGAAAAATAAATGCTTCCCATTCCTTTCAACCGTACAAATAAAATAAAAGATGACAATAATTGTAAAAGAGCGGTTAAACCTTTACACTTTGACCAGAACCGACTCATAACAGTAGAAAAGAACGAATTTGTATTCCACGCGCATTGAACTGACAAAGCAATCGGTAACCCACACGTGGTTCTCACAAAGTGGTCAATAAACGCCACACTTACAACTATGTAACTCAACCCTCCACTTACAATACAAATGACTCTATTTAGAAGAATCGTTTCACTATCGTCCCTCAAAAACGAGTCAATATTTACGAATTCAACACTCAAATGCTACTCTAAACATGGCGTCGTCGGTACTTTGCACTATTGCGAGTTTGTGAGTATGGCAAATACTCGCAATAGTGCCGTGCCCCTCCCTTCTAAGGATGAGTCGATAATGGCGCGTCTTTTCGGCGGGAATCTTAAAAAAGGCATCTGTATTCCTCGGTCGTCGACCGGTTAGCTTTTTGATTTTTTTTTTCTTCGTACGTAGCCGATGAGTCGCCGATGGTCGACGAAGATTGATGTAGTTTCGCCCTTATTTTTCTGCATCGCGTGTTGGACTGTTTTTTGTTTAGAAACAAGGAAAAGGTGGTGATTTTTTTTTCGTTTGATTATGATAAAGAAGTTCTGATGAGATGTTCTGAAAGTTATTGTTTTGTTGTTAATGATAGGTTTAACTTGAAGTAACGTCCTTTTGATAAATGAAAAAACAAAGCAATAAGTATAAAGTTAATAGCTGTATTTTATACTGAACATTTACTGCTGTACAACGAACACTCATTAATAAAAAGGGGGACCATTAACGTTGTCCGAAAAACTTCGTCCGGAAACTTTTCGGAGTAAAAATGCAGTTTTTACCGGACACTAGCCAGGAAAAAACGGAAAGTGCAACTGCTTTGATCCAATCCAATTAGCCAGGCGACTTCGACACAGAGGGACAGAATGATGGATTTATAGCCCAAGAGCGGAACTTTAAATTCGACGATTTTTTGAACGGAAAATTTTAAATTCAGCATTAGATCCGTTTAGCTAAAGAATAGAGCTAGGTCTTTCGTTTAAAAGCTAAACTTGTGCTTATTATTGGGGGTTCGATGCACAGATCGTGCATGCACCTAAGAACTTTTCCTGTTCGGATTTTTTCAGTGCTAGTATAGAGTTACATCAAGGCAAGTTGGAGAAATAACCTCAAAATGCACGAGAAAAATACACTCCATCTTACCACATTGAAAATACAAGCGTAATAGTTTCTTAAGAATAAATTCAAAAGTTTCTTCTATTAAAATCATTAAGCCAAAGAATAGTACTTAATATGATTCAATAACTTCATTTATAACCGAGGGGAGAAGACGGCCAAAGATAACAGAAACTTCCGCAGCGAAAGAAAATTTTAATAAAGGAGTATTATGATACGAACAATTAACTTTATCCAGCTTTTATAGATGTCTATAGATACTGATGATACAATGTCCCCTATCTCCTGGTCTACCCTTCATCTTGTATTCATGACGCAAAAAAAGACCACGATCGAGAGACACCGGTCCTACCACCGGCGATCAGCGAGAAGCGAGAAACAACTAAGCACATACAGCGACAGATTTACAGTATAACATGTACTCGCTTTGTATACATTTCCCGTATAAGGGGAGATCCCCTTAAACTGGCGCAACGAGCAGCGAATGTGTAGTTCGAATAGTTTTGTCGCTAGGCCATGAGCGAGTGCGTGATGCTGACGAGAGATTACTCGCTAGTACACGGCCATACATCATGCAATAAATTACCAGTATAAAATGGCTTCGTAATGTATAGATTTGCAATACAATGAGAGATTCACATAAATTGGTTTTTTATAGCGTGATTGCGTACCAAGCGAGCGTTCTCTTCGCCAAGCGAGTACTCGCTTTGTTTGCTCTTGTCACTGCGACAAGTAAGTACTCGCCGGCGGTGTTAACAATCAGCGATCAACTATGGTGCTATAAGTGTCTCTTTCACTTACAGCATCAACACTTTTTTGTTCGTTTTTCTAGCGAGAAAATTTAAAGCTAAATAGTCGCTTCCTCGCTCTTTGGAACAGGTGCCATTGTGACGATTTCATTTTGTGGAAATTGTTCGAAAGTTATCACAAAGGGCCGCGCTCCGATTACTTTAATTGCGACGTAACTTGTTTTAAGGATTATATTGATTAATGAGTGGAATTTAGTTACTTAAGTAGTTTTAAGTTGGGGGAATGTTTTCGCTTGTTTGTGCTTACATTTATTCAATTTTGTTGTTTTATATGTTATGTAGACGAACCAGTAATTCACCTAAAACTTAATAATCCATACTAATATTATAAATGCGAATGTCACTCTGTTTGTTTGTTTGTATGTTTGTTTGTTTGTTTGTTACCTTTTCACGACTAAACGGCTGATCGGATCTGAATGAAATTTGGCAAGAAATAGATTTCAACCTGAGGAAGGACATAGGCTATATATCATCACGCTACGACCAATAGGAGCGGAGCAGCAATGAAAAATGTCGCTAAAACGCAGACGAAGTTGCGCGGGACAGCTAGTGTTTCATAAAAATGCTGAACCAACTAGATAATTATGTCGAAGTATTTCAGTCGAATACATTGACAAACTGAAATCGAAAATATATATTAGGAAAGATATATGTTTTCGATTTCAGTTCACCCATACTGAGACACGCAAACCCGGAATACAATCTTTGTCACATAACAGAATTAAAAACAAAAGCCAAACCCTTCTTCATTAATTTACTAAAGCAAACTGGCAACATCTTAACGCAAACAAAAACTATACCATCTACATAAAAAAAAAGAAATATATGTACCGTCAGACACCGCAAGCTACCGAGCGACACTTTAAAAAGTGAAGTCTGGAGGAAAAATTCATTTTCCGACGACGTTTTTCTAAAACACTTGGTTGTTACGACATGAGTTATTATGTAAATAGTTTTATTACGCTTGTGTTCATTGCAAAGAGGATTTATTTGCAACTAAGGCGGGCTAAGTCGATCATGATACTCTTTACGACGCCCGCTCTTGAGGGGTGGGATTATATTTTGTATGCAGCTTTTGGAAACGAAGGTATTATGGTGTGTTTTCTGTGTGAGATAAGTTGTTATTTTATCGCATTAGATCTAATATATTCTAAGTGAGGCACCTACTTAGAATACTAATTATGAATTTATATTAGCACATTATTAAAAAAAAATGCGAGTCAGACTCGTGCACGAAGTGTTCCGTACCATCCTACTAATATTATAAATGCGAAAGTTTGTGAGGATGGATGGATGGATGGATGGATGTTTGTTACTCTTTCACGCAAAAACTACTGAATGGATTTTGATGAAATTTGGCACACGGGTAGTTTATAACCTGGATAAACACATAGGATACTTTTTATCCCGGTAGTACTATCCCGTGGGACAGTGACCACGCGTGCGAAGCCGCGGGCATAGTCTAGTTATTTATAAAAACGAGCAAACAAAAACAGTTTTTTGTATGGGAGCCCCCTTTTTTTTTTTTTTCCGGATGGGAAATCATCAAATGACTTCTCCCGCTCTGGGCAGAGCGGGAGGGAGTGTCAGACTTGTACTGACTAAAACCCACCCATGTTCCTTCTTCGCCCTTTGTGTTCCAGGGCCGCGGTATCTCTTTCGAACAACCCGCAGCCCTGGCAGGCATCGGCCCTTTCGGACCCCTTCCGGTTTGCTGACATCTCCTTGAGGCGCGCGTGGAACACGTACGCGCCGTCGACACGGCCTGTCGTCATGAGACGGACGGACGGTGAGCTAGCCCATTACTCACCGTCCACAGGCTCGCGCCTACGGTGGCCGGGGGCCACTGGTTGCCCCCCGACGCCCGGGGCGTCTCCCGCGGCGGCTGGGACGTGAGGTTCTCTCCCTCTCACGTTCCGCCACCTCCTTCGCTAGCATGACTGCTTCGCAGAAGGAGGCGACGGCATCCCATTCCCTCTCGCTCTGGACCATGGATTGAACCAGGGCCGGACGCGAGAGGTCACCGCCGCCAATCGCCGCTACGAGGACACGGCGGTGCTCAGCCCAAGCGGGGCAGAGCTCCACGGTGTGCTCTACCGTGTCCTCCGGCCGATCCTCGCAATGGTAACACCCGGGCGTTTCCTCCCGCCCGATTCGGTGCAGGAACCTCCCGAAACAACCGTGTCCGGTGAGGACCTGCGTCAGGCGGAAGGTGAGGGCGCCGTGGCGCCTCTCTAGCCACTCCTCAAAGAGGGGACTTATCGCCACTATTGTGGCGTGCCCTGCACGTGGTTGCGACAGTCGCTGTCTCCATGTCGCCATGAGATCGTGCCGGAGGTCTGTCCGCTGAGCGACAATTTGCCGCGGCAGCGGAGTTTCCCCCCGGCGTAGTGCCTCCGCGCGCCATTCATGCAGGCGCGTATGGGAGCCCCCTTAAATATTTATTTTATTCTGGTTTTAGTATTTGTTGTTATAGCATTAACAGAAATACATAATCTGTAGAAATTTCAACTAGCTAACTATCACGGTTCATGAGATACAGCCTGGTGACAGACGGACGGACGGACAGCGAAGTTTCAGTAATAGGGTCCCGTTTGACCCTTTGGGTACGGAACACTAAAAATGAAACAACGGTTAATCAGCATTAAAGGGTTGAAAATAACCAACCTAATAACACTTTGCTCGACTCGGGAATCGAACCGAAGACCTCATGCTCAGCATTCCTGCTTGTGGCCAATAGAACAACAAGGGAGTTGGTCCCAATTTATATTCAGAGCATATTAAAAGGTAAAGTGGCATCATAAATAGGGCTAGTCAAAAGAACATCTCATAAAAATGTTATGGTCGCTAATACTGAAAAATGTATCTTCTTATATTTAGTGGACATGTAAAGTGAGGGATCGGTTCTTCATTGAGTGATTCTGTTTATTGCAGTACTTTAAGTCTAAAATGGAAATATGGGCGATGTTATCTTATTTTTATGGCGTTTGGGCTAGGTTTGTAGCTTATCTAAACATATATTATAAAGAGGAAAGATTTGTTTGTTTGTTACGATTTAACTCAAAAACTACTCGACCGATATTTATTTATTTTTACCAATAGAAAGCTACATCTTTATCGCGTAACATATGCTATATTATATTACAATTTAAGCTGACGAAGTCGCGGGCGTAATGCTAGTCTATACTAATATTATAAAGCAGAAGAGTTTGTTTGTTTATTTCAACGCGCTAATCTCTGGAACTACTGGTTGAATTTAAAAAATATTTTAGTGTTGGATAGCCTATTTACTGAGAAAGGCTATAATAATATATAACATCACGCTACGGCCAATAGGAGCTGAGCAGCGGGTGAAACTACATCATCAACTAGCTCATCTAGTGGATAAACTTAGGAGACTTTTACCAATTAAACTGAATGACATTATCAGATGAGCTACCTGTGTCAGCATGCCGTAGCAATGATGACTCTGAGCATTGAGAGACGACTCTAGAACGAGGTTTAGATGTTCTGCTCGCGTCCAGTTTCAATGGTGAAATCGGTCCATAAATATCTCTATGTGTGAATTATTGTTCAGAATTTATTTAAATTATGAAGTTTTCTGATCTGAGCGTGTTCTTTTTTTGAAACTGCATAACAAATGAAAAAAATACGTATGATGAATTATTGTCTATCGCTCGTCATTCTGAATTTGCAAATGCTAATACCGTTATTTGATTTTAGTATTCATTTATTGTATTATTGTATTTTAGTGATTTATTAATAATTCTACAAACACATCACGTATTCTAAATAATACATCCATACACCAGCTGAATTGACCCAAAACACTCCAATTCAAAACAGTTGTTAACATAATTACTGCGGTTACCATTATTAGGCCACATTGAAATAATATCAAATGAGCACTATGCAGTTTGTTCGTCTAGCAAATCAAAATGGCCGGTTGCCAGCATTTATTTTTGTTAGGCACCTAACCATAACCGTATGGCAATGTTGTGATAAAATTGTCACCTGTGAGGTATTGAAGAACAGAGGGAAAAGTTCCTCATCTTCTGTTGAAAAGTGAGGATCCCTTGACAAGACGAGAGTTCACTGGTGGGCAACAAGCCCAGGTTGTGGTCAGGTTCTTGTATGATTCTAATCTTGTCGACAACGCTGCTTGCGCAATGCAAAATTTTGCGACTGTCGTACCGCGGTTTACTTTTGAGTTTTTAACATTAACTACAAGTTCAGAAATCCGGTATGTAAACTAAAGTAACTTCTGTCTTCTTCTTTTACACACTATGTCTGCATCTCTTTTTTTTAATATCTTCTTTCGCAAGTATGCTGGAAGAGATATCTTAAGAAATAAGGATCACCTTTGTCCTATTTTCTGTTTCTGTGTACATAAACTGTTAAAAAAATAAAGTTAACCAATGTTAGTGAATAAGTAGCATTGGTTAAGATTTTTTAAAGTGAAACTTTTATAACATCTTCTCAAACTTTTTCGTCTGTGTGTTGCATGTCGCGTGACGGTCGGCCGCGGAGTTGGGATAAAGTGAAAGGCGCTCGTCAGAGCAGCCAAGGCCAATATGGCGGCGCCTATAGTTCGCAGCAACTGACCGTGTAGTGTATAGACTATTACTCATTTGTGCTAGTGCTCCACGCTATTTTGTTTTTAATATGTGTATATAATCTAAACAATTGTTAAGTATTATGCAAGTCGTACTTTATAAGACACAGAGTTCAATAAAAATATTAGTTGGAGACATAATCTACTTTTATTATTTCCCATTATCATTCCAATATTCCAAGTATAAAATTAAGATTGATAAAGCGATTTTATAGTTAAATGTATATAGTGTGAAAAAAAGTTTCACTTTTACCGTAGTTTCATAAAACCACACAATCCTTTTTTCTTAAACTGGCTGTCGATAATTATATTTGGGTTACTAGCATTATAATCTAATCTTGGGAAATGGGAATTTTCATTCATGGATCACTTCATACTTAAATAACCCCACACTTCCATACACAGTCCGGCCGCGCACCCTTCTAAAATCATAACCCTCCCGATTAAAACGGAAAGAGCAGCATCCCCCGAAATCAATGCAAATCAATAGCCGTGGCCGGATGGCCGCAGCAGTGGAAAATCAAAGCGGCAGTGGCGGGTTGAACTGATGACTACAAAGATTACCCCATTTGGTTTATTTTTGGGAAACAACTATTATATTTATGTGTCTTATTTTGTTCGATTATTGAATCAATTGAAGTATAATTAAGTCAAAGTCAAGTTCTTAAGTTTGAACTCAAGACTCACGACTCTCACTTTTCGTATTCATGAGTGTATTGTCTAATTATCTCTTAGAGGTATTTATCAACACCCACCCACCTAGTGGGCCCTCGCCACCGTAGGCGCGGGCCTGTGGACGGCGAGTAACAGGCTAGCTCACCGTCCGTCCGTCTTATAACGACAGGCAGTGTCGACGGCGCGTTCGTGTTCCACGCGAACGTCAAGGAGATGTCAGCAAATCGGAAAATTCTGAGAGGGCCGATGCCTAACAGGGCTGCGGGATTGTTCGAAAGAGATACCGCGGCCCTGGAACACAAAGGGCGAAGAAGGAACATGGGTGGGTTTAAGTCAGTACAAGTCTGACACTCCTTCCCGCTCCGCCCAGAGCGGGAGAAGTCATTTGATGATTTCCGATCCGAAAAAAAAAACAAAGAGGCGCATGGGCGGCATAGGTACATACTTTGACACCCCATGTTAGGCGCTAACCACACGATAAAAAAGATTGCATAATTAGTTAAAAATAACTGATAGCACCGTCATAGTCATAACCTATTAATTTTCCGAATTAATTTGTAGGTAAGTACACAAATATATTGTGATAAGTAGACACAGAATTGTGTGTTGTAATATATGTATAACAATAACAGTTTTTAATTACGCATACAGATGATTGGCATTTAATTTTATGAACATTGAATTACAATTTTGATTAACGTTCTCGTAACTAACTACATGCTTACTTAAATGTTGATGTAACAGGAAATAAACTACTTATATATTAAATTTTATACTCAAAACATAACATAACGTGACGCCTATAATTCTCAAAGGGTTAGGCAGAGGTGTACCTAATAGTCTACTCACATTACGAAGCAGAACGAGCCTATTGCCATCAACCGGGCACAAATCCAGACACCATGGCTGCTACTGATAAATTCCTGATGGAAAAGACCAATAACACTTTGCAGGACCTATGATATGATTATGCTCAGCAGTCGCGCTCTATTCTCACGGAGTTACGGCCTGGTCACGACTTTGGTCTTAGCGGTGCGCGGCGCGGCGAGCGGGGCGGCGTCGGTGAGCGGTGCGTTTTGCACGCCACGTACCCTCAGTAGCGGTTAGTTGCAGCGGCAGCGGTGGACGTATTGGGTAGCCAAAACGTGCCCAAAATCATGGCGTTATCAAAATTATCCCTTCTCTGTTTAGAAAGCAGTACATTTTTAAAACAAGATATTCTTAATATGAGAGAAGGAGTGCACGAACTGAATAAAAATCGGTATTTAAATAGCGAATTTCGTGACCTATACGAAGATTACAGAAAATATCCAGATAAGTTTTATGAGTACAGTTTTGACATCCAAATATGCGGTCGATTTAAAATTTCAGTAATAAAGGCCGCGGTATCCATTACCGCCACAAAATCGTCTAAACTTTTTGTTTTAATCTACGCCGCTGAGTACGTCACTCCTACACCGCTGTCCGCGCCGCTCTGTTTCGTGGCGTCGCACTAATTCGCTCGTACTTTTGTTCCGGCCGCTCTCCGCACTGCGCGCCGCTGCCGCGATTCGCTCGGAGAAAACCGCGCGCGTTTTCGCTATGAGCGGCGTCTCGTGGCGTGCTTCAAACATTTTTATACTTTTGATCTTACCGCTCGCCGCCCCGCGCTTAGCTGCCGCTCACAACGGCAAGGTCGTAAACGGGCCGTTAGGCAGAAACTGCAGAAGTACTACTGTGAAGTGTGTTACGATCCATCCACATCGTCCACGTTGATACATCTATACATACATTCACACAGGTTACAAGTACTACGCACCTGCTGGCATATCATTACGTCTTAAAGCAGTATTGTTTAACTCTTATTCTAGTGTGGAAAAGAGATGGAGCTATACAGGATTCTCATTCTCACACTTTTGTTTAGAATAGTTACAGCGCGGATGACAACATTATTTTGTGTCACTTGTTTAATCTAGTCTTTTTGTAATATCTTCTTTTTTTTTTGTATGGTCTCTTTTGCTTATTTGCCGATTGTTTGTAAATGTGTGGACATTGTAGGCCTTATAGATTCCTAGATCCTTGCTAACTTTTTATCTTGTTCTACGTTTTGTAGTAAGCAACGACTTATTGTCGGGCCTAAGATGTCCTCCCATACTTAAGTACTAACGCTGTAACATAGAAAAATTGTAAAACCAAATGATTTTAAAAGAGTAACCAAGGAGTTTCTGTTTCTTGCCGATGCTTCTTCATAGGAAACGATCAACCCTAACCAAGCACCTTTTTGTCGACGTTTTACAATCTGCCCATGTAGGCCTATGTGAAATAAAAATATTTTGATTTTGGGGATGTGTAGTGCCATCTCTTTCCCACACTGGAAAAGGAGTAAAACAATATCGTTATAAGTTGTCATGGTAGGCCACCTGACCTTTCTGGATAACCTCATCAATAAGGTCAGTTTTTTTTTGAATGGCATCTCGCAGTTCAACCTATGAGGTTGTCGTCTGCTTAACCGGACTATCCTGTGGGTGCCTTTAGAGTAAGGCCTCCAGCCAGGGCATAAAAACTTACAAACTAAGCGACTGTACGCTAAGGGCACCCCCTGTGGGGTACGAACCTCGGCTTAGGGCGTCGCTGGGGGAGGACTGCATGGGGACAGGCTGGATCTGAATGGTATCATTATTTAGGGGCTGATTTAAAACTACTGGCACAGCATCGCGGGCTGGCTCGAGCGAGGGTCGGGGAGGGCATGGACCGGGACGTCGCGACGGACCTCGTCGGCGAGGTCGGAAAGACGGCGGTTTGAGTCGGAACTTTTTAAGAGTGCTAGTCTCTTTGCTACTCTCCTGGAGGAGGGTGATAGCATCATCTGGAGTGACGAGGGTATGCCTAGGACGGCATACTGTACTAATGCGCGAGGGTTCGTAACGGGCGGCAATAAGGTCAGTCAAGTCCTGCATATCCTCCCGGCGTTTCTAGTTACCTAGCATTAACACCCGTAGTTTCGAGTTCAAGAAAGAGATAGCTATCTACCTATCTCTCTCTACAAAAACCTCGATTATTTTTTATCGTTTCGAGTTTAAGTTAGTAACTTTTGCCATAACGTCTTAATCACTAGCTATCAATGAGTACTCAGGGACGATCTACTAAGGCAAGCCACGAAGAGACAATTAAATCTTTATGACTCGTTAAAACGCAGGCCTTGACAAACAATATAGATAGGAACGCACTTTTAGATTACAATTTTGATGGCGTTTTGAACGATTTTTTTGATTGGGTTTTATGATCTTTAAGTAAAGTTTTTTGTTGATTGATGAATATTGTACAGTCAGCAGCAAAAGTCGCTTTACATAACCAAAATTATAAGACGTCTTAGTTTTAGAACGATCCATATTAACAGACTGGAGTAAAAGACATAACAATATTTTCATCAATGGTTACACAAATTCGCAAAACAATATAACATCAGATCACACTGACCAGCACAAAACTTGGAGTAATATTTATAAGTGTTAACCGACTTTTGATGCTGACTGTACGTTGGTTCAAAAGTGTTAAAAGTAAAGACATAATAGATACTATTGAAGCAAACTAAACATTTAAAAAAACTCAACCACTTTAAAAAAAATTTCTTCAACCTGTTTCATTATGAGGCTGAAAATTAGCTATTACCAGTTTCCAATGAAATTCTGCCGAAACGGCCTCAAGAAAAAAAAAATCGCACGGCGACTAATCAACCAACCAGTTTAAACCGATCTCTCATTGTACGGGAAATCTTTACAAAGCGAGGCCATATTATACTGGAAATTTATAGCTTGACGTGTCCACCGTATGTACCTACTAGTAACTACTCAGATTTGCCTTCAATAAAACTCAACAGCCACCAAAGCCACTCGTATAAACTAAGCCGTTTAATTCACCCGTATCTACTTTTATGCCCGTGCTCCACTGATTTCAACAACAAAATCCTGTAAAAGTGCTTCGGCAAACGCGCTGAAGGTAAGCCGGGGTCGGCACTAAATGAAAAGAGGAAATTCATTACCGTGGCGATACCGCGTCGGCTGTGTATCGCGGGCCGTTTGCGCGGTAACTGCTGCCGTTAACGGTAACCGTTTATATCGGAAATCGTTAGCCTCGCATCGCTATGTTTGGTGGGCGCAAGCTTTGAGGTCGGCAGATAAAACTTGAATGATACTGTCTATAGGAGTGTGGTATGTGATGTGATGAATGATGGTATCAGAGATGTCGACGTTGTTTTTGTTTTTCTTCGTGGATACTGGATATATTGCTTCCGTGTATTAAGCTTGCATTCCCAGTATAACATGGCCTCGTTTTGTATACACCGTGTAAATCACCTCATCACGAAGCCGTCAACCAAGCATTCTTTACATGAAACTAAGTAACTTTACGCAAAAATAATTGCTGGGAAACGACTTTTTTTTGGGGGGTGTAAAATCATGTTTTGTTGTAGAACTCTATGTAACGCACTCAAAAAATTGTGCTGATTGACGAATTGAATAGTACGGGAGGTGTTTAAAGTAAAAATCTTACATTCATAACTTGTATTTAAAAAAAAAAAGTCAAAAAGTTGGAACTTTGACCCCTAATATCTCCGTAACTAGAAGGTTCCCAGGTATAGTGTAGAACAAAAAAATGATCGCAATGACAGGGAGAACCCGTACCTTTCGGCTTCGTTAAGAGGTGTTTACACCCTTTAGATTTACCATACAATGGGTGATCCACATAAACTGGCTTTGTATAGTGGTCACCGTACAACACGTGGAGTAGGTAAGTTTCCGAATCATGAATTAATAATAATAATCCATTTATTTCAGGCAACTTATGGCCCATAGACAAAATACACAAAATAATCTTATATAATAAAAATAAACTAATACATATTAAAAAACCTTATTAACTATTACTAAACACGTAATGTTGACGGCGTCGTGTTCCGCTGCGTGGTGTCGCGTAACCGTCCCCGGAAACGTCGATAAACGACACCTTTCGGCCAAAAGTCCTCTCTCAAGCAGATCTGTAGATGTTGAGTTGGAACTCGTACCACGAACGACTTAAAGTTGATGTTGTGGCGCGATTCCAACCTCTCAGAGTCCAGTTGGTCTTCACTTTCAAATACTGCACTACTTTCTCAATTGAAGTGGAGTGATGCAGACGTGAAATATACAGCTGCGTCGTAGGCACAGCAGGGCGCAGCAGCATGTTAGGCCCACTCGGTGCGGTACCGCACTGGTTGCGTGAACAGGGCTTCTTCTTCTTCCTTTCCACTTTCGTGAAACCCTCTTCATCGACTTGGCCCGTTCTCGGCAAGGAGCTACCGTCCGTAGTCAGGGCAGGTTGGGCACCCTTCTTCTGCTTATCCCCCTTTTTGTTTTGTCGCTTAGGCTGCGACGCACATGATTTGTCGGTGGTGACAACAGCAGCGTAGGCACGTTTAGGGGTCGACGTACCTACGCGTGACGTTTCCGCAGCCGGTGTTGTGTTGCGGGCGACGGCGGCGGCGGGCGGCGCTTGCTCAGCATTATCAGCAGCTAGCGACGCACTAGTGTTCGCCGATTCAAAACTGCCGATTGATGCATTTTGCGCCCCTCGACGAGTGTTCACCTTTGAGGCCTCAGGTGACCCAATTACTGAATTCAGTTTGCGCAACAATGCTATTTCTGCTCGAAGTTCAGTATTGGTTTTTTCCGAAACCTCCATTCGGGACTGCAACATGGTCACCTCTACTTTCAGGGTAGTGATGTCCTTTAGCAGCCGTGTGACGTCGACGTGATCGAACGTAACGGGAGGCAGCTTACCCAGCTCCTTCGCCACGAAATCTGGCACGTCGTCCGGGTCGGTCTTCTTCAACATATCAACAATATCTTGAAGACTCTTCTCAGTTACATCTCTACGGCGAGACGGCATCTGGTCCAGCTTTCCAAGTGACTGGAACAGTAACAGTTTACCACTGCTGATCTCGTCCTCCTTGAAGTTGGACCGGCATATCTGCAGGATGCTCACCTCGTCCATGTAGTCGATAGCATGGACTAGGAATGCCAGCAATTCATTGACTATGAGTGGTTTGGAACTCATAGTGATAGTACGGGCAGCGGCTATGGCCGCGCAACACGCGAATAAAATTCGTTTCGTGCACAGTGGAAACACGTCCGTATTCGACCGCGCATCGCACTGCACTCGATTAATGGTAAGCACTTCAGTTGGTGTGATTGGATGGGTGACCGTCGTTACATACCTACCGAGTTTCCTCCGTGCCTCGAAAAGCACGTTAAGCCGTTGGTTCCGGTTGTCATTTGTAGATCTTTGACAGTCGTTACGAGTAGTCAGAAGACAAGTAAAACTGGATGTCAGACTTTCAGAGTTTGACATCCAGTCTTACCAAGGGGTATCGTATAACCCAGTTACTGGGTTGTGGAGGTCAAATAGGCAGTAGCTTCATGTAAAATACTAGTACTCAGCCGCATCCAGTTAGACTGGAAGCCGACCCCAAGATAGTTTGGGAAAAGGCTAGGCAGATTATGATGATCTACCGTCGAACAAGCCAGCTACTCGTATTTTAATGCAGTTAATACACCAAGCCTAGAAAACACAACAGTTCCACACTACTAATTCGACTTTACGGGTTATTAGTACATACGAGGGATTTGGTGAGCTCAGTGTAACCCCGTCCTAAGAACCGCGCACTTTATGACCCCGAGACAATGTACTCTATTTTATTCAAGTTAGCGGTTAAGCTTTTATTGCTGATATTAAGGAAGGTTTAAGACTATAAAGCTTACTAAATACGGTAAATATATCTGAGGTTTGTTGATGCTTTTGTGGTAGTTTGGGAATTTTTGGTCAGAAATGTATTTTTTTTTGTTGACAGTCTTTATTCTTTGCCCCCTTTAAATGGTGGAACCATGGTCGAACCTCCTTCTATAGGACTTTTTTGAAAACGTTGTTCAATGGTTTTAAAAATTATAGTAAAGATATTATATTAAGAATTGGAATAGAAATCGTTTCAGGTAAGCGGGCTACTTCTGGGCACGCTCTTCCCATCGTAGACCACCTTATCAATTTGTGTTTTCATCAGGCGAAATCTAGGTCAAGCAGATAAAGATAATAAAAAAACATATGTTGGCTTTTATTATCTTTGTCTTTATCTTTTATTTGCAACTATATGTTGTGATTCGTTATGAATGGACAGTTACATTATTTTTTGTCCACAACGCAACATGTACCGAAGAACCTTTTACATCGCTTTCCACCAACACACTTATGAAATTTCAGTCACGTTAAAATGTACACACGTTACTCAATTAAAACCGCACAAAAATATTCATACAAGTCCGACCACACAAAATCATATTCCGAATGGCACCACTTCAAACACTCCACGCCATAAAAAATGGGAAACAAAAGCCCACGTGGTCATCCGAAGCGTAAAGCCTACCCTATTTCATAAAAAGGTTCTCATAGCAAACAAGCCAACGGTTACGCCCTGTTCACGACCTCGGGGGTTGCGAATTGCGACACGCCTTGAGATGCGACTTGCATCAAGCTACGGGCGGTTCTTTGTATGAATGAGTAGGTACCATCGCATCTCAGCGACTTGCTCGTAAGTTCTATTATTTGTTTCCTTTGCAGTTATTGTTAAACAAGCGGTAAACCCCATTACATATTGAGTGCGACTTTGTTTTTTGCATTGACTTTATTTCCACCGAATTCCGAAAGAAAAGTTATGTTTTTTTGTACAAGTCGGTGTTTTTTTTTTTTCGTTGATCATTTTTTTTGTAATATACGCAATTTTCGTCATATTAGATTTTACTTTGTAACGAGAAGTTATTATGATATCATCATGTCATCAGCAAAAAATAATGACTAAAAAGAAAAAATACGTAATATCGAAGATAATTCATAAAGTACCCAAGTAAAGTTAATAATTATATCTTAATATTTATGTGCCCATATAAATATTTTTCTACCAAATAAAAAAAGAATCACGAAAATCGGATCTGTACCTAATGATAGAGAAATCGGTGAACACACAAAAAAAAATGCTGGTGGAATAAAAAACCCCCTCTTATTTTAGAAGTCTGTTACTTAAAACTTTTTCGTCAAACAAACAAACAGCTACACTCCGTTCACGAAATAGCGACTCGACAATCGCGTCGCAAGTCGCATCTCGGTGAGACGTGGCAAGCTCGAAACAACTTCTTTAATTTTTTTGCGCAGCTCGTGGCCAAACGTTGGCTCCCTATTTCATAAAAAGGCTCTCATATCAAACAAACGAACGGTTATACGGGCGTCCATTATTTGCGGCCACGTCACCCATGGCGGCCGGATGTTGTTAATGGCGGAAAATGCGGAAAATTGGGCTATTCATTACCCCGAGCTCTACCGCAACAGAATCGCGCAAATACTGCCGTGTGCCGTGTGGGTGGGTCGATTTGTTTGGACATGTCCAATTGTCCATGTAGTTATTGGTGCGGGTCATTAGTTTATGACTGGAGAATTTGTTGATTGATTACGCATGTTTTACGGAGGTGAGACAGAGGTGTAGCCATTAGTATTCTTACTTTTCACCAGTTATATTTAAGTCCCATTTAAAAGAGGGCGAGCCCATTGCCATCAACCGGGCACATATCCAGACTTTGTGGCTGCTAATTTCCTGATGGAAAACCCAATGACACTTTGCCGGACCTGGGAATCGAACCCAGGACCTCATGCTAGCATTCAATCTTGCGACCACCAGACCAACCAGGCAAATCCAAGTTCTAAAATGCAGGTAATAAAACACATTTTAATACTGTAAAAGAAACAAAGAAGGGACAAAGAATTTCGTGAAACAAATACTGGAGAAAGATATTCAGTTTGAAACAACGCTTACATCGAATGTAAAACACTTGCGAATTCGCGTAACAATGTCCTAAAGACAACAATTTGAGAAACGTACAAATAAAAACACAACCCACCCTATCAAAACCTAAAAAGAACAACCACCTACTAAAATAAACTCGAATAGTTAGGTACTATCCAACAGAATAAATATTGTCAGAACGTCCCTAGGGCACGTGTTGTTGACACTATACATTACGACAGTAGCACAACAACCCTAATTTATTGCGACTAAACCGACTTTCCCGAACGGCATCGCGACGGCAAATCTGTCGATATAGAAAAAAAGGCGAGCGAAATACCATAAATAGCTATATCATCCGATCGACTTCATTCTGTGAACAAATTCCGTGGAAGTTTCCCTTCTCGACGGTATATTTGTGTTTTACAGCGAACCTCGTGGCTTTATCGATGCTTTGGATTTGATTCTACATATTTTGTGGAGGTGCTCAGATTTGTGGCGATCTGTGATGACCATGTACGGTGTGGGTCTATAAGTTTATGACCCAGGTATAGGTTTTTAGGTGTGTGGAGGATGTCTGATTTTATTGTTATTGCAGTTCTGATGTTATTAAAACGCTCTCTTTCTTTCTTATTACATGTCATTTGGGGTGGGAAACAATCGTGAGGAAAACAAACAAGCCTGAGACATGAGCATAAAAACTGACACTTTGTTAAGAGCGTTTATACCTTACCGCTTTTCATACAAACTTTCAAGTAGTTTTTTTTCGAAATGACTGAAACTATTTAAATAAAACTTTATACGCATAAGCAGGATACATAGGTCAAAAAGTTACTAAAAAATATTTTCAAAATGTGTTTTAAAACAAGAGCTAATTGGAATTTTCTGTTTCTATAAAAAAATAAATTCGGTCTAATTTAACTCTAACACTATTTTTCGAAAATGTTTTTAGGAACTTTTTAGATCTGTGTATCCTGCTTATGTGTACGAAGTTTCATTAAATCAGTTCAGTCATCTCGGAAAATAACGACTTGAAAGTTTGATGAAATGTCGTAATGTGTAAACGCTCTTAAGCACTAACCACATGAAAAGAAAAATATTTGGGGCGGCTCTTCTCGCCATTCTTCGCTAGACCTATCCTAAATCCCTACTAGTATTATAAATGTGAATGTAAGTTTGCATGTTTGTTACGCTTTCACGCAAAAACTACCTAACCGATCATCATGAAACTTTGTACACATATTCTTGGAGTTATTAGAAGTATCAAAGTCTATCATCACGCTACGACCAATAGGAGCGGAACAGCAATAAAAATGTTGCGAAAACGGGGAAAATGTGACGCAGACGAAGTTGCGCGGGACAGCTAGTCGTTGATAAATCTTCAGTGTCATCTATAATGCTATTAAATATTGCTACCGTAAGTACAGTTATCTAGATTCTACTTGACAACGTCTGAAATCTCAAACCAGCTTAGTATCTACCAAACTGTATATCAGAGTAGGGTAACTTAATATTTGTTTCTCTATACATACAAATATTGTATTACATCTACGCAATTAGAAATATGGTACTAAAAGGTAAATATACACTGTTAGAGCTTGTTAAACAGTACTTAGTGAGACATATGTACTTGTTACCAACCTTGGCGGGGAAGCAATACACTAAACGACCTACCCAAATATCCTTTCTTTGGTATTGTTCGTCGTTTCGTTGAGCTCCTTGAGTTATAAGTCGAGCTAAACGATAACTGACAAATGCCTGCACTGACTAGACAGGTCCACTCAAATCTGTGTGGCTCTTTCTTCAAAAGACCACTTCAGACACTAATCTGCATAGTTCTCATGTAAATTGAGCAATGTCTAGACTTTAAAAGAGTACCAGTTAACAGAGAACCTCTGAGTTTGTTTCGACTGTTTCTTCTCAGAGTAGTCAGGTACGAAACACCAGCGCCATTTAGTTTAAAAAAAATGACGTGTAAAAGTGTTTGTAAAAACCTACTTGCAAAATAAATATCATTTATCCCGATACGAGTAAGAAAGAAAAAGTCCAAAACGTTACCACAAAACTATCTACCAAGATATGATATATACAACCTCCTGCTAAACTGTAAGCCCTTCAATTTAACAACCACGGTAAGCAGCCAGATATATTATGCCAATTTTTCCTTTTCCCAAACACGGAAGCGAGAAATATATTACTCTGTTTATTTATAGCTTCGAGAAACGATGTGTATAAACCTTTAACTACTGGTTTAAAGATCAATGGGGCAAGGAGATAAGTAGTAACAGTAGTTAGCGTAACGGTTGAACTCACAGTTAGTCGACAGTAACCTAACGCTTAAACGTTACTGTTGCAAGTAAAAGTTAACTGAGAGGAACTTGGGTTTACAACTCGCGAATGGTAAGAAGCTGATAAAATGTTTCGTACATTTTTCAGCATCTGGTTTTTAGGTCAACTGGAATGGACGAAGTTTAAACGTGGGGCGTTGTGTTTTTATTGTTATATACTTAAATAAACTAACACACGTTGTAACATGGAACGAGGGCAGGGAGGGCAGATGATGACCTTCAGGATGATATGGCAAGATCGGAGGTGTCTGATGAGATGAAAAGTATATAATAAACTAGCTGTCCCGCGCAACTTCGTCTGCGTCACATTTTCCCCGTTTTCATAACATTTTTCATTGCTGCTCCGCTCCTATTAGTTGTAGCGTGATGATATATAGCATGTGTCCTTCCCCAGGTTGAAATCTATCTTCTTGCCAAGTTTCATTAAGATCGCATCTGCCGTTTAGTCGTGAAAAGGTAGCAAAGAAACATACAAACAAACAAACATACAAACAAACATACAAACAAACATACAAACAAACGTACAAACAAACATACAAACAAACAAACATACAAACAAACAGAGTGACTTTCGCATTTATAATATTAGTATGGAAGTATGGATAGTATGGAAGAAGAAGACGTGCTGGGTCCACCCCAAATAAATTGGGGTAAGGGCAGGAGAATGATTATAATAAGTTGAACTACCTTCACGGCTACGTTTCAAGGTTGTTATAGTAGAAGGTGAAGAGAGCAGTGTGCGTTGCACCAAACACCGCTTACTGGCTGTTCCACCTTGCCGTACGGTTGCACGCTCCAAGTCACCTATTCCTCGGACATTAGCCGCTATTAACGCTCTCCTGAACTCAAACACAGATTTTGATGTGTTTGCAAATGAATGGAAGGTGATACTGTCAGAATGTTTGAATTTTTGTGAGAAGAATGCATGACTGTGTTAAATAAATTGTAATTATTTTTAAATAGTGTAATTGGCTTCGGCCGTTCTATTTAAATAAATAAATAAATCACAACGCATAAGATACGTCACGGATGCGTTGTGACACTGCACGGCAATGAGATTGCAGAGGTGATGATACACAAGGCAGATAATACATGTATACTAAGGGGATGAACAAAACGTTGTTTTTGCGTCGCTGCACCACTTTGCCTTTGCAGGCAGCCTAAGCGTTTATCACTACCGAATCAATTTAAAACATACTTCTGTCACTTTCATCTTCAAACTATTACCAATAAACGCATTTTGGTGTTCTGCGATTCTGGTAGGTCCTAAAGTTTCATGACAATCAAATAAGACATTAGTATGTCAAATTATAACAACCAATATGGATTGACACGGATCATTTATCAGTATCATCTCTCATATTTCAAACACGAATTCAGGTCGGCAGGAAGACCTTTCTGCCTCTCCTGGGAAATGGGGCGTAACTTGTGTAGGTATTTGGAACTAAACTTAGAATAACCCCTTAGAGGCAACGAAGCAATATGAAGTAAGTAAATTATAAATTACTGGCAGTCTGGAAGATTATAAATGGAACTCGTATTTGGAGTCAGATTCGTATTTAAAATGCAGAAATCGGTCCATAATTGGCGGAGAAATCAGAGAATATACATAAAAAATATACCTCCTTCTTTTTGAAGTCGGTTAAAAGTAGTCAAAGACAGGTCAAATCCATTGAGTAGAAACTGAATAAACTATTCAAAATAATGTTTCTTTTAGAGATTTTATTCAGGGAGGTTTATACGTGTATTACAAATTGATATTATGATATGATTAGGTATAGCATAGATATATTAAATCAAAATCAGTTAATCCGTTCAGGAGCTATGACGCCACAGATAGACACACCAAATACACACTTCAAACTTCTAATACCCCTCTTTTTTTGGAATGTCACCAGTTATAAATTACACCCATGCGAAGCAAAAGCAGATCACTAGTGTAGTAAAACAAAAACGAAAATACAGTCTTCAATTACAAAAGAAACAAAACACACGAAAATAAACCTTAATGTACCGATTGGTCCACCTGTCACGGTCAAGAAACGGACACTACAAGACTTGGTCGCGGTGTCAATCTTGTGGAATTACCGTCTAACCACACCCTAACAGATAGGATTCCAGTTACACGAAAGAAAGAAACATAATGGAAAATAAAACGACAGTTAACCTCGTGACCCCGTATACTGAAATACTTAAAAAGAGAATCATTTTTCTTTTTGTGATTTTATCTTACCGTTCTCTTTATTTAATGAGAAACCTTGGCTAAAATAAAATAAAAAAACGGAAAAATATATAATACGGTTATTCGGTTCTGTCCGATACTTTAAACGAAATACTGCAAGCAAATTCATGAAACAAAGCCGAGCATTACCCGACCTCGCTTCTTCTATGTAAGAGCGGTCAGCTTATGCAGGATACCTACTAAACCCCTTTGGGATTCAAAACACACAATGCATGTAAACGATGTTTTTTAAACGAACAAAACAGAATCCTTCACACGGACTGAAGAGTTGATAGCTAGGTACACACGTATTATGCATATACATACGTATCGTGTGTCACATAAGTTAAACATACATCGTTTACATAAACAAAAATACCATATGCATCGGTTCTAAAAAAGTCCCATATCCAATCGTAATCGAACACATGCACCATACAAAACATACGACATACATAAATCTGTTTATGTACTTCTTACGTCTATATCATTAATCTTCATAATAAATATCAGCCACCCTTGTCTCTGTGGGTGGGTATACTTATGACCCGTGATGGCCGCTACGGGAAGCACTTAATAAAATGCGTTTTTCCAATTTATATTTATTTCTTTTCCGTCTAAGTACCTTGTTTTACAACGCTTTTACGTTTGGAAGTTGGGTTTGAGTGGTACTGGGATGTTTTCTTTTTGTGTTATATAATAACATAAGATATAAGTTATGTGAAAAGTATGTATAGTAAGCCAAAAGGCACTGGTTTTCCCTGTCATTGCGATATTTTTTTTGTTCTACATCATACCTGGGAACCTTCTAGTTACGGAGATATTAGGGGTCAAAGTTCCAACTTTTTGACTAGTATTTTTTTAAATACAAGTTATTAGTGTAAGATTTTTACTTTAAACACCTCCACGACCCCCGTACTATTCAATCCATCCACCAGCACAATGTTTTGAGTGCGTTACATTGAGTTCTACCACAAGACATGTTTATACACCCCCAAAAAAAAAGTCGTTCCCCAGCAATAATTTTTGCGTAAAGTTACTTAGTTTCATGTACAGAATGCTTGGTTGACGGCTTCGTGATGAGGTGATTTACACGGTGTATAAACAACCTGTTTTTTTAACATCCCATAACTCTAGGGTATGATTGAGACCATATCAAAGAATCAACTGGCATATGAATTATGTTTCAATCATAGTATTTTTTTTGTTTTTTCGCATTTTCTTAGCTTTAAATATGAATGATTAGTTTGAGTAAAAAAGAATTACTCGTATTTATCAATGAAACTACTACTACTTTACTACACTACTGCGAAGTTTGGCAACCTCGCAAAAGTAAAGATTCGTCATACTGGTGACAATTTTTGACCAAATTTAATTATGATTTTATAATATCTCCGAAACTATGCAATAATTTTTGGACCACCTATTCTAGGAGTTTTAGTATTGTTTTTACCTACAGAATATAACCCTAGAGTTATGGGATATAAAAAAAAACAGGTTGTATACAAGGCACACCCATTTTGCCAGTTATTTTAAAGTCACATGTAGTATTAGGTGAATCTGTTTTCATCAACAGGGCACAGATTCAGGACCTAAGAATATCCAGATGAAAAAAACCAATAACACTTCGTTCGACCTGGGAATCAAACTATATGCAGTAATTGAACTATATTTCGAGTTAACAGGGCCTCAAGTCTGCTATTTTTACAAACATCGTCATTCCAACACGATCCCATTGTCATTTTGCTAAAAGTCGGTAATCTGTTTCATAATGGTCTGTCAAATTCTATGCCATTTCTTTCAATGGAGTGTCAGTGGTTGACCATTGTGAAGTCATAATGACGCCATTATATTAGTAGATTACCAAACTTGTCAAAATCAACAATTATGAAATCAATGATAGGTCATTCTGACACTATTGTAATAGCAGACTTGAGGCCCAGACTAGTTTTATACCGTTCTGGGTGAATCTAAAGACAACATTGGTTTCATTTCTATGAGGTAAGTGCAAAATGTTACGATTATTAGGCTGTTAAAGCGTGTCCACCGTAAAGAGTCCTCTCAGAGCTGGAGAACTGACGTTAATAATAAAGTTTAGAATCTAATGTTACTATTCTATCTAAGCTGGGTCTTCAGGGAACCTCTCTGTGGCACTACTTAAACAGAAATTAAATTGCATGACCTGGGCCTCAAGTCTGCTATTTTTATAAACATCGTCATTCCAACACGACCCCATTGTCATTTTGCTAAAAGTCCGTAATCTGCTAAATTCATAATGGTTTGTCAAATTCTATGCCATTTCTTTCAATTGTAGTGTCAGTGGTTGACCATTGTGAAGTCATAATGACGCCATTATATTAGTAGATTACCAAACTTGCCAAAATCAACAATTATGAAATCAATTATAGGCCATTCTGACACAATTGTAATAGCAGACTTGAGGCCCAGAAGACTGGTGATTCAAAATTATCAAAATCAAGTTACAGCTTGCCAAAAATGTTGTGAAATTTAAGCCAGGCAGACTGAGACTGATTCTGTATTTTTCTTCTGCGGATTTCACGATTTTTTTTCTTTATTTCGTAGTTTATTTAGGCACCTAATTCCCAACGCAAACAAAAACACCGATGCACAAAACGCAAAGCATATACATCACAATGAATCATAATACAACATTAAACAGAATCTCTTTATGAAATTAAAAGTTATTCCGTTGTTTCCTTCAGTTTATTTCGATGACAGCGCTCTCGTCTCCAGAGAATTAAATGTAGTAAAAGACTGTATACTAAAGTACATAATATAATGTTAGTTATAAATATCCAGAGCGTAGTTTCATAATCTCTGGCTATTAAGTGGTATGTGAATGGAGAAAACTATGAAAATGTGAGAAGTTGGAGAATAGTTGGCGTTGCCGTTGGAGCTCATTTCTACAGTGTTGTAAAGGAAAAAAGGTGCTCGTGAGCTTATGAAAGAAGTTTTGCGATTAGTCCTGTAATATGTAGTACTAACTGGTCTAAGAGAAGTCTGTAAGAAATTGAATTTCCAAGTAGTATTTGGCCTTTGGGGCTTTTTGGACGTACAGGACCAATTTTAGTTTCAAGTCACTAAGACTGACTTGAAACAATGGCCAAATACTTTTTAAGTTTTTCGTACGTTAATTTTTATATTATTTGCTTTAATGTTAATTTTAAACATTTTGTTTTGTGCGAGACAAAAATACTTTTTCTTCCTTTTTTGTTTGCTGCTTTAACAAATTAAATTGTCTCTGAATTTCGATGGATAATATCGTGAGCCAAATGAAAAAGAAATAGATGACTGTTTGGGCGAGAATTCAAACCATAAATATGAACATTTTGACCTTTGACAGCTAAAGTGCAACCACACTCGATAATAAAATGAAACTGCAACGAAAACCAAGAGTACCCTCCTCGATAGAGCGATGGACACATTCAACAGAAATAAAATCCGGTGTTATTCATTTATCTCCTATATGTACGGACGGTTTTAGTTTCCACGTAAAAACTAAATTGTTTTTTTGATTGCGACCTGTCGCGTTTAAATGACACAGCCGTGCATTGTTTGTTTGTTTATCCCATCGAGTTACCGCTAAAAGCTTAGCGGTTTGCGTCCTCAAACATTGGACAAATGTGAAAGCTCTTTGTGCTACCGAAAATTTTAAAACTATCCATCGTTATTCCGGTGTGATAGCGTATCGGATCGAAAGCCATACATCTTGATTCGAGTGGCGATCGTGGGTAAAAAGAAAAGTTTGTACGTAGTCTACGTAGCAATAAATAATACCGCGGGGTGTCGGCTGCAATACATAAATTGGAAAGACTTTTGACAGCAGATCGGATAAGGCTGGGGTGGTCTCCGAAGGGGCGCTCTGGCGTTTTTATCGCGATTATAATCGGCTTTGGCCAGCTAGGGAGATACTCGGAACAGTGACAACGTCCTGCATTGTGCTGCATTTCTATCATATTTCGGTATTTTTCGATAGCTATTTGCTCAGTTTTGTATGCGGAGCGCTCGCCGGCTTCCAACAGATTGTCATTTTTATAAAGATTTTTCCTGGAACACGTCTCCGTATTGTGACAAACGAAAGTCTTACAGCGAATGAACACACGTGTTTGTACATACAAACACATTTTATTTCTTTGTTTCCTGAGTTTTCATATTGTAGAATTCTTTGTGAGGATTTGAACGATAGACGAAAGCTGTTGTGGTAAATTCGACTTTGTGAGAATGTATTAAATTCCCTGTGCATTTAGTACACAGTTATTTTAATAGAGTCAATAAAGCCAACAATGCGTATTGTTATAACTAACTAACTAACACGGAACAACCCGAATGATCACGCAAGCAAAGCCTCGACTTACGTGTACAATGGCTCAGCAAATATCGCTCAAAATAGAATGAGTGACAGGTCTTTTGTGATGCGAAATTCACCGGCCTACCGTCTTAGGGAATTTATTATAATATCAAGTGAAGCAACCGTTTGACTCATCACTTTTTTAATAAGTTCGCAGCGTAGAGGTTATTTAGAATTAATTGTGTTACTTTTACGTAGTGACAACTGATTCAGCATATTTATAAAAAGGAGGCCTTGGAGCATAGAGCTGGTCTGAATAGAAATTCAAACATATTCAATTAGTCTATGTCTAGACTCTAGGCCAGGCCCGGACTGGGACCCGGAACCGGCCCGGGCATTTTAGAGACGGTCGACCCACTACTCTCACGAGAAAGGAAAACTACTAATGTACATTTTGAATCAGATGTAAATATTTTCAATTTTAACAATTGAAAGGTTAATTAGGTAATGACTTCCGAAGAAGCTGACTGCTCTCGGTTGCTTTATCAATTATATCGTCGATATGTAAATTCATTATATTGATATTTGAAAAGTCTAGAAATTTTAAAAAAATTAAAGCTGTCCAGTTACAGTACAGCAGTCAAGTTTCTTTAGTCTTTTTATTCAGAAATAGATGTTACTTACTTAGACACATTAATTTTAAGAAGTAAAGGAACTAAGGCTCCAGGAGCGAGCGAAGCGAACTCGAAAATGTAATCGCTACTAGAACTTGATAGGTCAGAATTGTTCTTCCGAGTCTTTATTCAAGAGATACTTGGTCGACTTACGGACAAAGTCAAGATTTAAAAGTAGGATGCAAAAGCGAGTGTAGCGAGCTTGAAATTTTTTTGACACCTTTTCTTGGACTGGTTACACACACACATTTACATGCTCCATCTTTTGCAACCTTATATATGTAACCTACGCCATAAGTATTTATAAAGGCCTCGGGGTAAGGGGCTACTAATTTATTTTAGCCTGTATCTGTGTCGGTCGATCATACAAAGTCCAATACGAGTACTAATGTAGAGGCAGAAAAAAGGAGCCCTTATGATAAAAGGTTTTTCGCAGGGTTCAAAGTACTAACCGCGTGCGTGTGGCGAGCGCCATCTCAAAGCAAGCAGTAGGTATTACTACAGATAGAGTCTAAGAATAAATTGTCGTTATTTTAATCGATATATTGCGATGTTCTTTTTTTAAATAACAAAAATATAGTCGACCGGCTATCGGCCACAGCGGCCAATTGGGGATCCGGCCCATCGGGCATTTGCTCGATTTGCCCGTATGGCAATCCGGGACTGGTCTAGGCCTAGAAGATAAAGTACATTCATGCATACAAAAAAATAGTGGCAATAGTGCGAATTCGTCAAAATAGTCGTCACTTTAACTAAAAACAAATAGGTAAGTACATAAAAATAACACATAAACAGTGCATAGGAAGAGGTTCTTTTTAAGAGTTTAGCAGCTACAAACAAATCGTAAAAAAAAAAAAAAAAACTTATATTCGACACTGTTGAACGATTCGTTCCATTTTATTCATCATCCAACCCAGCGACTATTCCCCAAAATCTTTCGATTGAACGACACCGAATCACTCTCAACTCAATAGAATATTTCATCGTAATGAACAATAAATCACCTCAATGATCACCGATTCGCACTCAATACAAATCAAGAAAACGTTCGGTAACGCTGATTCACGCATCAATTACCGACCGGTAGCGTTCCTACCGGATCGCACCGATCCGATAGGCGCCAACAATATCGCCGGATTATTTGCAAATTGAATCAATTTGGCGAACACGGCTACGCTTTTAGTGTAACGCTATTTAATATGTAGCTCTTTCAACTTTGTTTACAAAACATGATCAGAGGTGCGATAATGATACACACGGGTGTCTGGGTCGTACAATTTGTTTTGCGTTTGGAACGAACTTTTAACGGTAGCGTGATTGTTTTTTGGTGTTATAAATGGAGTGTGTTTAAAAGCTTTATTGTACGTTAACGCGTATAATGTTCCGATATTTACAAAACATAACTTTTTATTGAGTTAACTTACTTTTTGCAACTAACATATTTTTGAACGTTGGCGTTTCGTTACCCTAAAATACTGGTATTCAGCTCAATCTGAAGCCAACGCCAACATAGTTTGGAAAAAGCTAGGTAGTATGATGATGATTATTTCTGACAGTTTTCTCTTGGTTTATTTACGTTGTACGTACGTTAGTATGAGCTCTATTTATACTGTGAGTTTTCAGTCGGACACTTTCGAAAACAAAACCAACTTACAACTATGAACAAAAACTTAGACATATTTTATTATACTATAGCCAAAAGTTTATAACCTGGGAGCTGTGGCGGAGAGCTATTCTCCAAATAACAGGAATTTAGTGCGGAGGCTTTAATCAGTAAAGCAATAGGAAACATACAAATGATTTAAGTAATTTTTTTTATTACCAATGCAACTAACCTTCTATAAGTAAGCTGTTTTGATTAAAAAAACAGTTTAGACCACAGTGAACAACAAAAACATGTATCACTATGGTCTGAATTATTTTTTTCAAGTATTTCTGAGCTTAACAAATGTTCCTCAAACTCAACCTTAATCACAAATATGCTCGATGTGCGAGTGTACGTTCCACACACATTGCTTCTTGATCCTGCATTTACCACCCAACTTCGTTCAACCCCTTGAGCATTTATCACCCGGACATGACCTTTAGTGGCATATATGGAAAGCAATTAATCGACTGCGGACCCAAGTAGGCCGCTGTAAGCAATCTAGCAAATGGGTATTATTGGACACACCTATACACTGTGCGAATGCGGTGGTCCTGACCAAACCATGACTTGATCTTGGAATGCCCAAAGTATTCATACATCTGTACTTCTGAGGACCTAAAACGCCACGGAACCTTCGAGTGACGCAGCCATATTTTTTTTTGGGACAGGACCGCCTCACTATTCCCAAAACCACTGCAGCTCCTGAAAGTCAGAATCAACAGTGGCAACACTCATTTAGAATTTTTACCATGGATTCAAGAAGAAGCAGGCTTAATGAGCTTACCCCCCACCTTTACTGTGTTTTTACCGAAAAGTCGTCAGGTGGGCAAGTGACTTGATGACGTTCAAAGGGAGATAATATCATTTTGGAAACTTATAACGGTAATAAAGTTTACGGGAAAATTACGTGTGGGTCGAGTTAAGCCATGTTTGTGCCTTGTTTGCGTCCGGTTTGTAAGGATGTGGGTACGCTGGCGTGTTTTGGAATATGGACTTTGCTACTTATGAGGTAGCTTGTATTTTCATGTAAGTAGATACAGAGAGCCTACATAAGTAGCAGTTGGAAGGACCTGCAGTAGAATTGACAAAACCTTAAATAAATACAACATAAAGAATCGCTTGCTTTGGTGTAGGAAGAACAGCGTTAGGAAATCAGCATGCTTGAGAGATATTTATCGAGGGGATGTTAAGCTAAGTCAGAGGCCCATGGGTGACATATAAACTTTGACACCACACAGTTTTTATCGTGTGGGACACTAACCACACGATAAAGAGAGAAAATAAGACTTATCCTCGTGACGCATTCTCAACATCATTTTCCTGCCCTTGTCCTATATTACTTGGGGTCAATGCCACACGTTTTTTTCTTCCATTCTCTCCGATCAGGCGCCACGCTATCATTTACTCAAAATATCTATAGTCCTTTCGCCACAGGATGGTGCGAGTGACATTAGATGAAGCGTTACTTTGCAATAAATTTACTACAGTTAATACTGATTCCGATGATTCCGTATTTTACGACTGTGGCATTCAGGGTGCAGCTAAAATTTTCTGTTATGATTCTAAATCAGGGTAACGTTCAAGATTGAAAAGGAACGGCTCATCTAATCGGTCAACCGCACTATCGTACGGCCATGGGCAGTAAGGTGCAAAGGTGTGCACTTGCACCCGCCTATCGGGAATGAAAAGACATACGAAAGATTTTCATTATATTTATTTCTGAATAAAAACTTATGCCGTGTTCTAGGTTGCTGGCCAAATTCGTTCATCGTCTTGTAAATGTCCACCTCTACTTTTTCCTGTGAACAAAGCATGCACAGGTCACATTCGCCTCGCGTCTCACATTGCACGTAGCTGTAGGCAGGGGGATGATGCGAAATCTCGGGCAACTATAGAGAAAGAAATCTATCTGAGGCGGAAAGCAAACATTTCTGAGCTTACTTCGCTCGCTCAGACATTTTATGACCTTTTTGCATGCCTTTTTTCATAAATAGATATAATAGCCTTCTTCATAATAGCCCTTTTTCCACAATCAAATACAAAAGAAAACCTATCACATTCGAGATGGGAGTGCAAAAAAATACGTGATGTTTTCATGGAACTGACGATGTACCCCCCTGTAAATAATCCTGCCCGCGCCCATGCCTACGGCGAAAGGACTATAGTGAAAGCGCAGCCTTACGGCCCGATATCCTCAACTATGGCCGCCGTGTTGTGCAAACGGCCGCAAAGTTTTGCAATTGATCTAACAAAATTACTTCGCTGCGGCCTTCACTCGTGTGAAGCGCCCTTTAACGATATCGAGTTTGAAGCAGACTCTTCACTGTTATCGAACTACGTTTTCGGATATATGAGACCTCTTTTTGGGTGAAAAGGGCTGAATTAGGTCATGACTCATCGGCGGAATTATCTTATTTTTAGGGGGTTGAGAAATTGTGTCATTTGTTGGAGGTAGGTAACTATCGACGAATGAAGTAACTGAAGCTTTTGGAGTGAAATAATATTGAATATATATTTGAATTCAGTATGTACATTATTTACAAACCACAAATAGATCGAAAATATGTACAAGTATAAGAATGTTAAAAAAATTTTAGGTTGTCAAAAAATTCGTTCACCTCGATGTCAATAGGAAAAGTTTCCAGAAGGCTGGCAGCGTTACCACTGTGGATGGCAATGCGGATTCTCTTGCCAAAAAAGTGGCCAGCCCCCTGATCACGTGAAGAGTCAACCGCTTGGCGATATCGCGAAATCCTAAGCACTGAAGCTTACTCAAATACATTTTTGTGTCATGCTGTTATTGGTACTTTAAAGAAGATTAATTAATTGTAAGTATAGCAATATATGTTACAGTATATTAATTAAATGTAGTTTAAGAAATCGGGAGTAAAATATATATACAAAAGACTAATCGAAACCCGCAATATTAAAAAAAAAAACTCAGTATTTTGACAACTAGTAAGAATCGAAATGATAAAATAACTGCCAAGACAACCCAGCTCGTGATTTTACTTACTAATTAATTTAATTTCAAAGTCCTCTTGACAAGAACTAAAGTATTCCTAATGAAGAATCGTTTTCTCTAATTAATTCTAAGAAATTCTTACTCCCACGACTCCTTGATGTCCTAATTTACTATCAGACGAAAACAGGTCCATTATATAGCCCTCATTATAACCTTGTTTATGAGCCACATTTTTTACGTGGGGTTGCTATCTAAAAATATTCGCTGGCCTAGTTTCGCGGGCCATCTATTTCGCGCGGTTGGCCCACTAACACCCACCACTAAATCCTGTAAGCCAGGATACAGTAACACAATAAATGCGTATAGAAAATAAAATTCCACGAATGTTTTTATTATTATCTATATTTCTTTGTTGATTTAAAATTATTAGATATACCGACGATTAATTGAAAAAGTGACTAGTTTACTCTGTTTGTATTAGTTAAACCGTTTTAATCTAATGAAGAATAAAAAATAAACATAAATTAAAAAAATATGTTCCACTTTTTTCTTTTCTTTGAGAATGCGTTGACTTTATTGCGTTAGTCACCCATTGGCAACATCATATTATATTAATATTAAACTAACAAACAAAAAACTGACTAACGACATTCATATTTTCAACATGTACACAGCAATGTTCAAAGAATAATGGATTCGCTCCACGCGTAGCGGATGGCTACAGCGTAGGCGGCGTAGCAATGACATCACCGCGTCAGCTACGGCGTAGCAATCATTTATTAGTAATGAATCATCGCCATATGAATCATTATTAACTGATCTTGTTACAAGGTCGGTAAATAAATTAAAATGTTAAAAAAATCATTCTCAGAATTCAAGATTTCCTTTTATTTATGGGCAAAAAGTTCATCAGTTATCGTACAATAAAAAAACTTGTAGAAGTAATAAATTTGAGTAAAAAATCGTACCATCAAATTGCGGACAATGTCTATCAGTGTCCGATGAGCTGTGTCCGAATTTAGTCCGTGCCTGTTTGGCAAAACTTTACGTACTTGAGCAACCCTGCTAAAAACCTAGCTGGATAATCTTTTCAACACCAAATAAGCGGTTCATATAGCACATTTTCACACGACACAAGAAAACCGTTCACTCATTCATTCCATTCACTCCTTTGATTCCCGTTGATTGCTGCGATACACTGACCATGTTGCCAGCTTTTAATTTAATTTCAAATATTTTAAAAGAAAATTGTGTTAACGCTAAAATCACAATGAAATATTTGAGAGTAGCGTTTACAATTTATGTGAAATACATTTTGTGTGTTGTTGTAACAATGTTGTCAGGTTTATTGTTGTTTTTTAATTATAATAAATATTTTTTAACTAAGTTGTTTAGTGCATTGGCTTTGGCTAGCCAGTGTACAGTTACTTGGTTTTCGTAACTTGCTTGTATGTGAAGCTTTTGTGGTGCGATTTAATAGTCAGTAATGTATTAACTACAAGGTGTTGTTTTGCATCCTCGTCAAATTCAAGGAGGCAACTATGCTAATGATTCTCGTTTCAAATCAATAATAAAATGTGTAGGTATGTTTTTTTACTCAAGGAAATTGGTAAGTGTGAACCACCCGTGTTTTAAACGCGGGTCTGATCCTCGCCCTATAACTGCGCTTTCAACATACAAACAATCTCAATCATTTATTCGATAATTTCTTATTCCCTAAACTACGTTAAGGGGGTTATTCTGAAATACTGACAAAGTTAAACAACCAAAAAATTCAGCGTTTATAGATAATTAACTAGGTACCGTTATTTTAATTGATTATTTATGTGTTTTGTGACCACCTCCTGAAATTTGACGAGGTTGCAAAACAACACCTTGTTTATAAGCTGTTGTTTTACATCCTCGTCAAATTCAAGGAGGTAACTATGTTAATGATTCTCGACCCGAATCAATAATAAAATGTGTATGAAATTGTTTTTTTTGTCTTATTCACGGAAATTGGTAAGTATGGGCCACCATGTTTTAAACACGACACGTCTGTACCTCGCCTTATAACCGCGCTTTCGCAAATACAAACAATCTCAAACTTTTATTCGATAATTTCTTATTCCCTAAGCCACGTTAAGGGGGTTATTCTGAAAAACTGACAAATTTAAACAACGAAAACATCAGCGTATGTTATTAATGAACTAGGCATCGTAATTTAAATTGATTATTTATTTATTTTTTGACAATCTCCTGAATTTTGACGAGGATGCAAAACAACACCTTGTATATATAACTTGCTTTCAAAGTTTGTTTTCGAATTATAACATATACATAATATGAGAGCGGTGCTGTCCAAAATATGACCCATTATGTGAGATGTCTTAAGCAAGCAATTTTGAATCTATTAAGTTTCTACGTCGAAATATAGGCACCAACAGGGCCCAACTGATCTGACGAATACCATGAACTCGAAAAGTCAGATTATGTGTATAGTAAATATCCTCATACAATATGTTAAGGTAGGTTAGGTATCGCAATCAAATTGCGAAATAGAATACTTTGTCTCTGTCATCTCTGACCTAGACTAGAGTCAAGAGCAAACCTACCTCAAATAAAAAAAAAAGAAATAAAATATTCAAAAACAAAACATATCAAACTGATGAACTGAAATTTAAAATGCATCGGCGTTAGTTTGTTAGATCGTCGACTGTTTGTTTATGACGTCACTACTTGAGAAGCGACCGGAGCCCTGTATTACCACGTAAGTTACCCCATATTATTTAATTTATATCTGGGTAGTATTTTTTGGCATTATTTAAAAAAATATAATAGAATTGGATCTCGCTAACTAATATTAAAAAAAAAAATTTGCTGTTAGTTATCTACTACTACAGCTGAGATGACAAGTAATAGAGAAGTATGGAAGAAGACGACATGCTGCGCCGACCTCAAATAAATCAGGAAAAGGTCAGGAGAATGATGACGATAAATGGTAAAAAACATGCATAGATTACAGATAATAAAAACCGTAGTAATATTGATTACAAACTAAGTTAAACAAACAAGTTTCCATTCCATTACCAAACTACACAAAAAAAACAAGAAACAGTAATTGGACACCAAACTTTATATTCGTCCAGTATTTTAAATTTAAAAAAGGAATCCCCGACTACCCGCATGCGGAATGTCGGTGGCCATTGCACGCGTTTTTCACGCCCCAATGGGCCCCAGTTTGGACTGGGCTGGACTGGAACCGGCCTCATAAAGGGCCTGCATACGAACCAATTGGGTAAACAAACGAATGTTTGCTACGGTAACTTGTGTACATTCTGTATGGGAAAAATATGCGTGGAGTAAATTCGGGTTGTGTTTTAACGTATGGCTTGTGAATAAATTATATTTTAGTTGCGGCTTTTGGACTCGGTAAAAATATCATCATTATCTGCCTAGCCTTTTCCCAAACTATCTTGGGGTCGGCTTCCAGTCTAACCGGATGCAATTGAGTACCAGTATTTAACATGAAGCGACTGCCTATCTGATCTCCACAACCCAGTAACTGGGTAATACGATAGCCCTTGGTAAGACTGGATGTCAGACTTTTTGGCTTCTGACTACTCGTAACGACTGTCAGAGATCTACAAATGACAGCCGTGACCAACGGCTTAGCGTGCTTTTCCGGGGCACAGGGGAAACTAGGTATGTAATAATGGTCACCCATCCACGGACCAACCTCGTCAAGCACGGCTTTACCTTAAAGGTCGACCCGTGCGGCTGTTATAATTCAGATTCACATTCTAAGATTACAGTTTTCTACCAAAACGCTTGTCAAACGCTTGTACTCGTAGGTAGTAAACAAATAAACCGACCACTAATACATATATTCTTTAAAACATTGTGAAAACCGCATCAAAATCCGTTGCCTAGTTTAGATGAACAACGTCACAGAGACAGACACGACTTTAATTTTTAATTTGTATGGAATTATGAATATAAGTATCTACATGTTTCAAGCAAGTATAATAGTCGAGTGCAATTAGATTTACAAGTGGAAGGTCTTTTCATTTAGTTCTTAGAGGTACGGGAAGAAAGTTGATCAAAAAATCGACGAATATACAGGTTGTAACGGAAAGGGTATATACATCCTTAAGGGTGTGCTATAGACCATCAAACTGAACATGTTTCTCAACATAAAAAAAAATTTGCAGCAAAAAAAAATATCTTCTGCCTATACATTTGGGACGAATAGATATTGTAATTTTCTATGGGGCAGCAGATATTTTTTTTGCTGAAAAACATGTTTTATGATGAGAAACATGTTCAGTTTGATGGTCTGTAGCACACCCTTAAGGATGTATATACCCTTTCCGTTACACCCTGTATATTGTGACGTAAAAGTGTGACCTGTGTGCATCCATTAAACGCCTGTTTTTATTTGATAATTGTTTTCAATTAAAAGCAATTACCCAAATAAAAAGTCTCATGAAAATCCGACCACTACACAATACTTCGTTGCACCTTTTTAGTTTTTTTGTCTAATTGTACCTGGCTATCTTAAAATCCTAAATCATAAAACTCACCACGTGTAGGTACTCAAGTTCAATAAATATATTATTAAATAAAACAGTATGATGTATTCCTAAATCTTCAGACTTGTCTAGCCTGTCTAATGTCTGCGTTATAAATCTAATCTCATATTTTCTAAAGAACGTTTTCAATTAAATAATACTACCCATATTTACACGCAACATTTGCAAAACATTTTTGAATGCTTACATCCATATTTGCACAAATAGTATGCATTGATATAAGTTCAAAGAAACCCATTAGGAACTGGGATATTACAATTTCAAATAATCCTCAGAATCATTTTTATCTTTCATTCACCGCTATTCAAACTTCAAATACACGCATATCTGTCAAAATATTTACAATCGTTAACTGAGACATCACACAGGTACTAAGAAGGGGTGTATTCAGCAACAAAAACATAGAGAACAAACTTTGCTTACACTAGTAAAATAGCCAAATGAACGTTTCAATTAGAAAATGCACCAAAATAAACCGCCCGTCGCGCTCCCTGAGCCTAGTCCGAGGGGATCCACCCTAAAGAAAAGGTCGTTGACCCCTCACCCAACTCGCACTCATGTTACGTTCATTAGAAATTCTTCAAGCCATCCTTCTTACACACACCCCTAGCTATACACCCATCTCGCTCCAACACTAAATAAATAATGCCGAAAATTCATGTGTTTTCCCGAGTAAGTGCAACGTGATATTATGTTGGACAAATGAATTGAAAGTATAATATTCATGTCTCTAGTAATTGTTGTAGGCGTTGTCGAAACCGGAGTAATATAGAAATTACCGTAGTCCTTGATAATACCGTAATTACCAACGTTAATGTGTTTTATTCCCCCATTTTGTTATTGCTTTAATAAACCCAATTTGCCGAAGAGTATTGGGTTGGACTCTGATGGCCAATCATAATGGGAACTTACCGTTAATCTGAATATTTTCTACATTACCGTGGAAATAATATAACCGTAACTAGCTGTATGAAGTAATTAGGTACATTATTATTTTTAGTATTAATTTCCTACAGCCTAATTCATAAGCATAAAAAAATAGCTTTAAGTTAGTTAATCATAAGTATTCGTTGCCTAATTTCTCCGCCGCCATTACCATATAATTAGCGTTAGTTTACGTAGAGTAATTGTTGTCGTAAATAGCCAAGTCAAAAACTTCACTAGTGATGGGAACCAACCCAGTTTTAGACACAAATTTCATTAAACTAGCCTTCTATATTAGTTGGTTCATTTTCTCTGAATGGCTATAAATTGATTAAGTGCAGTTGCAGAATAAGTAGTAAGTAGGTATTGCGAGATAGAATAAGTTAGGGCAGAGCTTGAAAATTATCAGCTTTTCGACCAAACTACGGCCATAGGTCTGCAATAAAATCTATAAAATATATATTAAAACTGTACTGAAAACAATAAACCAGTTGGTAAACAAGTGGTTCTCTGTGGCTGCACAGATAGACACAAAATTGCTCAGCCCAGTGTAGTCAGCAGTATAAACCAGATTTTGTAGTACTCCTAGGTAATACACTGACAATCTGGCAGCCAGTACGAACTGCAGTTAACTCGTAAAGCGAACTAAACTGCCTAACAAAGCAACATAGAACTATTTTCCCATAGCTAAACATACCTAACATTTTACGGCCGATTTTACATTTTTGTTTACGGTTATGGACATCAGTTAATGTATCGATATAATGCTTTGTCGATATTAACACCCAGGCCTATATCGATGTTTATGTGCAACTTGATATACGCCCCTTACAAAGCAGAGTGGCGAATTATTCTCGTATGTTAAAATTATTTGTTACTTATGAGTTATTTTTATTTTAAGCTAACGACCTTATGAATGTTACACAGGATTATTTATTAGGCACTTTATTCATTGATACGATTTTCTTAGGAATGTTGAATAGTCGAGGAATTGACCTGAATTGTAATGGCTCTATTTTGGGAATGAGGGTAATAATCTAAGGGAGAAATGTTCCATAACAAAAAGACGTTTTTATTTTGCTGGCATCTCTGTATGATAATTAATTCTCTGTTTAACTAAACCAATATCTACTCGATACCCCTTAATAATATTAAATATTCTAATTGGCTATCACTATTTTTATAAGTAAGTTATTAAAGTTCTAAGAACTACCTAAATATATAGAGTGAAAAGCAAAAGCGACACAGATCATTCCTCGAAACATTTTCAGTACAAAGCTAAGCGCTGATTGATCGTGTCTTGATTCCTAGCCTATTAGGTCATGTTTACATAAAATAATAAAAACGAATTGAAGGAACACACCTAAAAGAACCGTTTGCATGATTGTGACCTTAATTGTATATGTGTATTCTTTGTTGGAGATCCAAATAAATGAATAAATAAGTACCCTATACAATTTTTCAGGTTACCCCCAGAAGTACAACCACAGCTCGTTCAAATCACGCCAGCACTCATTCCAGCTACTCTTCCACTAGACTGTCGCATTCAAATCTAAACGTACCCCAAGCTCCAGAGCGCGGGTATAACAAGTCTGACTCTGACTTGCGTCCGTGGTAAGAGAGGCGGAAAATTAAAGCCAGACGCTCGTCAGTGACCCGTATGCGGCGACACGACTTTCTTGCATTGTAACCGGATTGATAGCGATTCCTTGCGAAATAATGTGGTTCAGATACGATTTTCTTGCGGTAATAATGTTTTGAGTTGACGTTTTGAGCTGGTTGTTTTGATACGCGTGGGATTGGTTGGTAGAGATTTTAGTTTAGAGTATGTAAGGATCGCAGACGTTGGCCTTCTGTTGTTTCTGCTCACCAACGTGGGAAAAATGCATGTGACTATGTATGTCTGCCTCGTTGGTCGAGTGGTCGCAAGCGCAACTGCTTAGCATGAGGTCCTGGGTTTGATTCCCAGGTCAGACATAAAGGGTGTAAAACACCTCTTAACGAAGCCGAAAGGCACTGGTTCTCCCTGTCATTCATTATTAGCCTATAATGTTCCCACTGCTGGGACACAGGCTTCCTCTCCTATGAGAGGGAGTGGGCTGTAATCCACCACACGGGCCCGTGCGGGTGGGCAGGGAGCCCACCCGCACTGGGCCCGTGTCATTGCGATCATTTTTTTGTTCTACACCATACCTGGGAACCTATTCTAGTTACGGAGATATTAGGGGTCAAAGTTCCAACTTTTTGACAAGTATTTTTTTAAATACAAGTTTTTAATGTAAGATTATTACTTTAAACACCTTCACGACCCCCGTTCCCAGCAATAAATTTTGCGTAAAGTTACTTAGTTTCATGTACAGAATGCTTGGTTGACGGCTTCGTGATGAGGTGATTTACACCGTGTAGTATTTTTTTTGCTTTGTCTTGGTCTACTTTTTGTAGTAAGCAACGACTTATTGTCGGGACTACGTGACCTCCCATACTTAAGTACTAATGCTGTAATATTCAAATATTGTTAAAGCACATGATTTTTAAAGGGTAACCGAAATAATTTTAAATGAAATAATATATTTTGATTTTTGTATTATTGGGTTTTTTTATGTAAGATTTTTTTCAATCGGAGCGGAGTCGCGGAGTCTGCAATTGTGCCCGATTGATGGCCATTGGTACGCCCCCTATTACATGGACCTAAAACATCTAAAATGTGGGTGTACTACTAGGCATACCTCTGCCTAACCCTTTGGGAATTACAGGCGAAAGTCGGTAGGTAATAGGTGGACCCATCCATGAACCAACCTAGGCAAGAGCAGCTAAACCTAAGGATCGTCCTAAGCGGCTGTTATTATTTAGCTAGGAGCTCCTCATACCTAGTATATTAAAAAAAATGTGCCACAGCTCATTCTTTCGGTACTTTGCTTTTTAGATTCGTGTCATTAAAGTTCGTCTTTGTACAAAGGCATAACAAGCCCCTTGTTCAAAGTCTTCTGTATTCAAGTAGCTGGCACAAATGCATTGATTAATTAAACTGCAGCTAAATAGATTACTCCAATTACCATATCGCTAGGGTATTAAATAATGTATGAATAAAGTGCACTACTTTCTATTGGACTTGATTGACCCAGTTCTAATTTAAAGTTTGTTTACGCTTAGGAGTATAAAACACCAACATTTTGCCGCATAGTTGGGAAAGCTTAGTTTTGGTGCGGCCAACTAAATCGTTGGGCGGTAGTTTGTCGACTTTATTTTTGTATAAGGACTTAGGCAAGTCTTTTTACAAAAACCTCACTCGCCATTGTACATAAGTTTTTATATTAAAATTTGTATGTTTTTTTTTATAATTTTGTGTGCTATAAAGAATACGAATAAGAATAGGCAGGGTTTTATTCAAGTAAACTGGCTTCTTCTGGATAAGCTCGTACCATCGTCGACTTTGTTTCTGTCATCCCTGACCTAGACTACAGTCAAAAGTGTTTCCATGAAATTAAAAATGTTCGTATCACATTTAATATTTGGATGGTACTGATTTATAATGGTGTTCAAAGTTGCCGCGCGTGCCAAGGTCGGTCTGTGGATAGGTGACCATCATTACATACCGAGTTCCCTCCATGACTCGGGAAGCACGTTCAGCCGTTGGTCCCGGCGGTCGTAGTTCTTTGACAGTCGTTACAGGTAGTCATGCAGTGACCCGAAAGTCTGACAACCATTCTTACGAAGGGTATCGTATTGCCCAGTACTAACTGGATTGTAGAGGTTAGATAAGCAGTCGATCAATGTAAAATACTGGTATTCAGCTGCATCCGGTAAGACTGGAAGCTGACCCCGATAAAGTTGGGCAAAAGCTAGGCAGATGACGATGGATTGTACTGATTGTGCTGGATGCAAATCATTTATATAATATATCCTATGTTACTCGGTAAAGATGTAGCTTTTCAATGGTGAAAGAATTTTTAAAATCGGTCGAGGAGTTGTTGAGTTAAATCGTACCAAACAAACAAACAATCAAATCTTTCCTCTTAATAATATTAAGTTTAGACAATGAAGGACACTGCGGCCTATTCATTAAACTTGAACCCTCAATGGTCTATTCCATCCACGAATATTATTTACCATACCTAATATTCACCACAAAAAACCAACCCCAAGTACCGCAATGTCAGGGACATTTAAACTAGGTCATACGGTTACGGTTGCTAATGAGTACGCGACGAAAAACGCTCCCTAGCAACCAACAGGGACACTTGAACGGAGAAAATATCAAGTAATAAGATACTATAATGCTTGTACTTACTTGTCAAAGGACTCAGGCTTATGTGCCTATGGTAACTGGCACAAAAGATTTTCAGAAAAAATAAGACAGTTTTTATAACCATTTTGGCTAGTAACAGAGATTATTGGAAGATAGAAAGAATCGTTGGTCGAGTAGTCGTAAGCTCAACTGCAGAAAATGAAGTCCAGGGTTCGATTTCTGGTTTAGGGAAAGTGTTATTGGCTTTTTTCATCAGGAATTGCTCAGTAGGAGCCACGGAATCTGGGTTGTAGGCCATATAGATTCCCAGATCCTTGGTAACTTTTTATCTTGTTCTACGTTTTGTAGTAAGCAACAACTTATTGTCGGGCCTACCGTGTCCTCCCATACTTAAGTATAAACTCTGTAACAAAGAAATATTGTAAAACCAAATGATTTTAAAAGAGTAACCATGGCGTTTCTTGCCGGTTCTTCTCCATAGGAAACGACCAACCCGAACCGAGCACCTTTTTGTCGAAGTTTTATAAGTGCCCATGTCGGCCTATGTGAAATAAAAACTGTATATTTGATTTGGTTTGGTTGATGGCAATAGACTCGCCCCTATAAGACAGAATTAAACAAAACCGATGAAATGTGGGTGTACTATTAGGGACATCCCAGCCTAAGCCGATGCGTGATATGATATTATAAAAAAATAACAACATTGACTAAATTATGAAAAACTTGACTTGATCAAATATTTCTAACAAGTAACTAAGAACAAAAAAACAAACTTAATACTAAATTATTCTGAACAACTTCAGTTATTACTTGTACAAAGTACAAAATATTTTAATAGCAAATATTACTTTCTTTCCTTCCTGACGGAATAAAGTAAACACCTAAGTTTTATTCAATTATCGAGTCAACGACATTTAATAAGGCAAGATATTTTGTTCGAGCTTTAGAAACCGTCCCTAATTATGAGGTCATCGTTTTTTGATCACGGACACACCTGGGACTTCTTAATTTAATTAGTTATCATCATCTGCCGATCGTTTTTCTAACTATGTTGGGGTCGGCTTTTTTAGTTCTACTAATTTTTACCCGTTTCATTAATGTATCTTTTATTTCAAAATACGAAAGTGGGATACACTCACACTGATAGGTTTATATACTATTTAGGTACCTTTTTTGGTATTGCAATGTTACTTAAATCTTGGGATTAAGTCCCCAAATTTTTTTCAAGGAATTTGGTAATTAGCCCAAAACCCCCAAATAAGGGAAGTGATCCAAAATGTACCAACACTTTTCGTGCCTGATATGTTCATAGCACGGCCATGGTATGGTATGGTGTAGTGGTTAGACCACTTTTTTTTTACGATTGGGAAATCATCGAATGACTTCTCCCGCTCTGGGCGGAGCGGGAGGGACTGTCAGACTTGTACTGACTAAAACCCATCCATGTTCCTTCTTAGCCCTTTGTGTTCCAGGGCCACGGTATCTCTTTCAAACAGTCCCGCAACCCTGGCAGGTATCGGCCCTCTCGGACCCCTTCCGGTTTGCTGACATCTCCTTGAGGCGCGCGTGGAACACGTACGCGCCGTCGCGCGTCGGCCGGGCTGTCGTCATGAAACGGACGGACGGTGAGCTAGCTCATTACTCATCGTCCATAGGATAACAAGCTACCCTTTGGTAGTCAATTGTACCTCATCCTGTTAAATTTTTATTGAATAACCAAACAAAATTAACAACTTAAAACATATTACCAATTCACGGACCGATATACCGATAATCACTAACTATTCACAATCAAATATACATTAACTGGATTAGTTATAACATTGTTAAAATGCACTATGCTCACATAGGTAATCATAAATGCCCAAGAGATTATTGGAAATTGTACATCATTAAGTTATTTACATAGTTGGATAATTTTATTAAATGCCAGTATGTATATTAATTTCGAAATAAAATACGAAAATCTGCGAGCACGAATATGTGCTCCTTACCATTAGGGGCGATAGTAGTTAAATGAAAGTCTATTAAGAGTAAATAGGTTACATATCTCAGACCGTGACGCTTACGAAGATTTTATCGCATACAAAACTTGTTTCTATTGAGACTTGCTATTGATTAATACAGGTTTTATGCGTGGTCGCTATCGAAAAATCTTCTAACCTCTTTATAGACCAATTAATCGAAATTTGAGAAGCTTCTTTGGTCCTAAAAACATAATTGGAACATCGATGCTATTTAAAAACCCATTTGGTCTTGAGAAATATCTTTCGTTTATACTAAAGGAAAAACATCTTTGATCTTCGAAATATTTTTAGCATTTTCCTTTTTTCCCTTTGGCATTCAAAACATATTTTTTCCATTAACGCATATGTGGTCTTTAGACATTTTTGGTCTGTAGGTACAATTCAAACAACCTATCTGTGAAGACGGGAAATCTCAGAATTAACATAAATGTACCAAGTTTGACATATCGATGCAAATTTGTTTGACATATTCTTGACAAGCAACGCTTGAACTGCATAAATAAAGTGGTCTAACTATACATCTGCAGATCCCAGCTTTAACCGTCATTAGGGCAAGCATCTATAATAATACCTAAGCGTAAAAGAAAATAGGAAAATTATAATACAGTACAAAATTGAAAATTCAAATGCAACCACTCGACCGAAGAAGTCATTAAGTATTTATGCATTGGACCATCCATTGTCCATCCACGCTATTATCTAATAACATTATTGTGCCTTGGTTATATGTTATGAACAGTGACCGATATGCGTGGAACGTGTACTATAGGTATTATTTCCAATCATCGTTTTTAATTGTACATTTAAGAATGCGATCAGAAAGTTGGTCGCGAATAGCTGTCAAATTTTTACCCGTTTCATTAATGTACTTTTATTTTAAAATACGAAAGTGGGATACACTCACACTGATAGGTTTATATACTATTTAGGAACCTTTTTTGGTATTGCAACTTAACTTAAATCTTGGGATTAAGTCCCCAAATTTTTTTCAAGGATTTTGGTAATTAGACCAAAACCCCCAAATAAGGGAAGTGATCCAAAATGTACCAACACTTTTCGTGCCTGATATGTTCATAGCACGGCCATGGTATGGTATGGTGAAGTGGTTAGACCACTTTTTTTTTACGGTTGGGAAATCATCGAATGACTTCTCCCGCTCTGGGCGGAGCGGGAGGGAGTGTCAGACTTGTACTGACTAAAACCCATCCATGTTCCTTCTTAGTGTTCCAGGGCCACGGTATCTCTTTGGAACAACCCACAGCTCTGGCAGGCATCGGCCCTCTCGGACCCCTTCCGATTTGCTGACATCTCCTTGAGGCGCGCGTGGAACACAAAACGCAAAAAAATAGATATAGATAGATATTATAGATGCTTGCCCTAATGACGGTTAAAGCTGGGATCTGCAGATGTATACGCCCGCTCAGCCCAAGCGGGGCAGGGCTCCACGGTGTTCTCCACCATGTCCTCCGGCCGATCCTCGCAGTGGTAACAACCAGGCGTTTCCTCCCGCCCGATTCGGTGCCTCCCGAAACAAACGTGTCCGGTGAGGACCTGTGTCAGGCGGAAGGTGAGGGCGCCGTGGCGCCTCTCTAGCCACTTCTCAATGAGGGGACTTATGGCTACTATTGTGGCGTGCCCTGCACGTGGTTGCGACAGTCGCTGTCTCCATGTCGCCATGAGATCGCGCCGGAGGTCTGTCCGCTGAGCGACAATTTTCCGCAGCAGCGGAGTTTCCCCCCGGCGTAGTGCCTCCGCGCGCCATTCGTGCAGGCGCGCGAGGACTATCGCCTCCAGATCCCATGGCGGGAATCCGACCAAGAGGCTCGCCGCCTCGCCGGAGGTCGTGCAGTACCCCCGGACCAGCCTTACGGCTACCACCTTCTGGGCTGCGTTCAGGTAATGGGCGGCTCGCCGCCTCATAGAACGCGCCCACACCGGGGCCCCGTGAAGGGCCATGGACCGCACGACCCCCGCATAGAGCCTCCGGCAGGATGCGTTTGGATCCCCCAGGTTGGGCAAGGGCCACTTGAACGCAGCCCCTGCCCGTTCCAGTTTGGGGGCCAAACGTCGATAATGCTCCACGAAGTTCCATCGGCTGTCGAGGACAAGCCCTAGGTACTTCGGCGTCGACTCGGCGCCAATGGGAACCCCTGCTACCGTCAGTATGGATCCCGACGGTGGCGCATTCCGAGGCCCATGAAAGCACATGGCCTCGGACTTGTGCAATGCCACCTCGAGACCAGTGGTTATACCCCTTAAACGGTCTTTGAGTTTTGAGAAGGCAGTAGTAGTTTTGAAGACGTATTAGGTACTTATGTGAATAAGAAATAGAATAACAACCGGATTTAACAAAAAACATAAATGATCAATTAAAATTACGATAGGTACCTAGTTAATTATTAATAAACGCTGTTTTTTTTTGGTTGTTTAAGTTTGTCAGTATTTCAGAATAACCCCCTTAACGTGGAGAAAATATCGAATAAACGTTTGAGATTGTTTGTATGTATGAAAGAGCGGTTATAGGGCGAGGATCAGATGGGCCGCGTTTAAAATAAAGGTGGTTCGCACTTACCGATTTTCGTAAATAAGAAAAAAAAATACCTACCCATTATATAATTGATTCGGGACTAGAATCTTTAGCATAGTTCCCTCCTTGAATTTGAACAGGGTACAAAACAATACCTTGTAAAACTAGACACAAGCAATCCTATTTTAAGTGTGAATGTTGCATTAGCTGCCTCAGTTCTCATTCTCACACCGGACTCGTAATCCTTTATTTATACTATCCAGTATCTTCTATAAAAGATTCTTGAGCGCACTTTACAGACAAACAAAAAGTTTTTACATGCATATTAAAGTTAATGGCAATAAGAACTAGTTTCTTTCCTCACTTAGTAATAATCTGAATACTTGTATTTCTAGAGGATGTCCGCTGAGGAACGATGCATACCTGAAACAAAAAGGAATGGAATTAATATTCATAGTTATACTAGTAGATGAGTGGAAAGATAGAAAAATCATATAACATTGTTAGTGGACGATTTTGTATTACTTTTATTAATACATTCCGATTTTCAATTAATTTATTCAATAACGACTTTTACACCGTGTCCGAATTTTTATAACTAAATATATAAGAACCATAATACATGCAATCCATATTTAAAGCATTACAAATTATCAATTAAATTAAAATCAGAATAATACTAAGAATAATATAAAAATATGCAAAAAAAGCATGTCTAAGGCAATTCATAGAATAGAATAAAATTTCAGGTCAATGAAATTATATTACTTTCGACTTTTGTGTAAATTTATAATTCATTAATAGAATATACACTTTTTTAACAAGAACCGTTTAAGCTTACTCTGAACCCACTTGTAGAAACTAGACTTTTTATTTCCAATTTTATTTCTGTCGGCAGTTTATTGAACACTTTTAACGACTTCTGGTGGGCGCTATGCTTTGCAACGTTCAGGTGAGGCACTTCCTTACTAGTAACGACTGTCAAAGATCTACAAATGACAGCCGGGACCAACGGCTTAACGTGCTTTCCGAGGCACGGAGGAAACTCGGTATGTAGTTATGGTCACCCATCCACGGAATAACCTCGGCAAGCACGGCTTAACCTTAAAGATCGACCCGTGCGGCTGTTATTATTTAGCAACAAGCTCCTCCACCAGGTATGACCCAGAAAAAAAAAGCTCGCAACGAAGGGAAGAACAAGTGATTTTGCGGCTTCGTTAAGTATGTTTTTACACCCTTTATAAAAACACGGAATTACGAATGTAATGGCTAATATAAATGGTACTACAACTGTCGGAAAGCGTTTCTTTTTAGGCCAAGCACGTCTCATTTTTCCCGTGTTCCCAGTGCATCTCCTAATACCCAAAAGTTGCGGTCACCAGAAAAACGTCGAAGTAATAAAATAAAGCACGGCGAGTATCGGATAAACGATTTAGCTGTCTTGAATACCGCAACGTTATTATTCAGAAATAAAAAGCGGAGAAGTGAGAAAAACCATCATTGCTACTTCGGAATGTATTAAAAACAACCAACTAGGTCAAAAATATTAAACCTTTTAAATCTACAGTACTGTTTACAACTAAATAGCTGAAGCACTGACAAACATCCCACGATGTTGCCGTAACAAAATATCCGTGTGAACAAAAAAAAAACCAGTTACACTTTTTTCCTAGACTAAAAACCAAGAGTCGAAGCACACAACATCGAAAAGGGAAGCCGGTTGAGGGGCTCTAACTCCCGGATCCCGTATGAAACCGTTGAAATGAATAAAAAATAGCTCACACAAAGGGCGTACGAGGTCAAAAGAGAGATACCTCAGAGTGTAATAAAGTCTCTCTTTCACAGACAGCCAACGGTTCAAATTAAAAAGTAATGTGGCTTTCGTCAATTGCAAAGGAGGATGTTTTCGCGAAAACTTAATGTTTGATATGAATACGCTTCATAACAACACTCGTCCGCACTCGATGCCACGATGAAGTTTGAACGGAACGGGAAAAAGCATCCGTCATTTTAGGGTTGGAACAAACTTTTGTTTACGTCAATTTATTTAAGAGATGCGATGTTTGTTTGGTTGCTTTACAGTGCTGTTGAGTGGATCAGTGATAGCGTATAGTGTTAGTGATAGTGTTGGCGTTGGAATAGCGTGGACTGTGGGGCGCGTTGTAAATAAACGTTTCAGCGAAATGTATGTGTTGGACAATCAATATGGTGGTGTTAATTCCGTATTACAGTTTCTCATTATTTATCACCTGCTATTTATGTAAGAACAAACATCTGTATCTTAAACCTTATTGCAACCAGCTTAAACGACGTAAAAACTTGCAAAGAAAAGGTAAGCTAGCAGATTAACTTAATTAAATTAAACTCCTTCTAAAATATCACCAAAATAATTAGCTGAAAAGGTAAATCACCGTTAACTGCAGTTTTTAAAAATGTCTTCGAGTTACCGCGTTATATAGAAGTGAATTATGGCCTGAATGCAGAAACAAATAAGAGCAAAGTTGGGCAACGGACATTTTAAAATACAAGCGTCGCCAGAAAATATGGGAGTGAAAAACTTTCAAGGATGTTCTTCAGCAGTTTAAAGTGTTCTAAAAGCAAACAAGTGTTTTTAGCTTTTCTTTTAAAATGGTAGAGCATTATTTTGTGCTACTTCCGTATTATCGACAATTTCTGTCGGTGTTGCCAGAGATGAAAGTATTTTAAGTAGTCTCTTTACAAGTAAAATATTATTGGACTTTTCTCGTGGGAAACTATCAAGAGAATGTTGCATTCCAAGGAAGACATGGGACAAGAAGTAAAAAATAAAAGACCAAAATCTATTGTCAAACTTTTCTACGTAATATAAAATTTCTCAATATTCTCTAAAACACCACTAAAATCCCGAGACCTTGAAGCCCCCTATACAATATTAACAGGCTAACATCTGTCGAATGTTCCAAAAAGTCATTAACATCAAAACGCGAGTCTCGCCAAACGCCATCGGTTATCAAGCTCAAGTTGTTTGCAAAGTTTCGCTCTTCCTTTGACAGCGGCTTTTCGTCGTCAGCCGGCAGATCTGATGTAATCCGACCTACATTTCTAAGTCTCTATAGCTGGCCTGAATTACGGTTATAATCGGGAATAGTTAGTTACTAAGTTTATATCGATATGTCGCCGTTAGGTCCAAGACCTTCCAAGTTCATAGATGCTAAGTACAGATACTTAGGTACTCGAAGTAAAATAGTTTGGTCAGTCACTTCCACAACTTGAGAAGAAAAACAAATAAATGTTTCCCTTCCAACGATTTGTTGTTTTCGATTTGTTGCTGACTTAGCGCCTTTGATGTTCAAGCGGTCGAAAATTAATCTAATTATGGACCTAAGCAAAAGGGAGAATCGAAAATCTGGAACTACTCACACGGAGTTTGTTGATCGAATTAAGTCTGCATGTCCATCTAAAATTCTTGCTCAGAAATTCTGCCATACTCATTTTCTTTGATTGACTTAACACATGAGTAAGTAATTAGTCAAAGTTAATTACTTTGATCAATACTCTAAGTATTAGTAGGTATAACAGGTCTTAATATTAAAGTATGTAACCTTTGAAATATTAAACGATCAACAAAAGCTTTTAAGTTAATAAGAAAAGGATGAAAATGCTTTGAGTTACAACATTTTAAAATAGATGCTACAAAAGTTTTTCTTTTTAATATATTTTCCCTCTTTTACAAGGTAACCTGCATGTAACATAAGCCTATTGAGCGACCGCAAAAGGAATTTATCTAAGCATTACTCCTCACAACAAGATCAAGTACCGGGGAACTTTATCAAAGATCTTTGTAAAGATTTTACCCTTAGTATTAAGTAGAACACCACAGCCTCCTTCAAACAGAAATAATGGGAAGAGATAACGACAGAGCTGGGCCATTACCCAATTGGGTAAACGCGGATTCCTTTCTTTTGTCCGAGTTTATCTCGTTCGCTGAAATATGATCTGCGGACGGTACTCTGATTGTCGCAAACCATTCAATTTCGAGAAAAACTCACTCGGCCTTCATTAAATAAAGGATATCGATATACTACGGCCCACCATTGCTGGTGACACGGTTGGCGCAGTAGCTAAGCGAGTGATGAAATAAATATTTGTATAACCTTCATGTAGTAGTTCCTGGTCTGGCTGCTGGTTTATGCGATTTTAAATGTTTGTAAACGCACCCACGATACACGTGAAATTCCTAGTGTGGGGCAAAGTTTAAAAAAATAACGCATAAACGCTACGCTAAGTTACAAGTGACTTGAATATATCGGACACGTTACAAGCTCCAAAACCTAGTATGTTCGATGACCTAAAAAGAAAAATAAACGTATTACTCGGCCGAGACATTTATTGCCGTCTTGTATTGCTGTGTGTTACAACTTTTATATAAACACCGAGCGTGGGACATGACGCAAACAAGATACGAACTTCTTTATTAAAATTTATGAGTTCTATCAGACACCCAAAGTTTTTCAAGCCAACTTGTATTATGTATAGGAAAGCGGTTACCGTTTTGTTTCATACTTTTCTGTACATAAATAACGGCGTGGTTTTTTTGCTGTATACAAATGAATGAAACATTTTTGTTTTCAACTTTTCGCGGCGATTGAAATCCAGAATTTTACGCGCTCGGCTTTGTCCTTTTTGAAATACATGAAATACCGTATACTGTTGCACCTTTTTTCGACCAAATGTGTGCAAATAATGGCGCGGCACGTTTTTAGGTTTTATTTTTGCATTAAAACCAACTGGTTTTTCACGTTACCACTTCTGCTAATTGTTATTGATGCAACATTTTTTTATTACAGGGGGAATACCTTCACACTACTGCCAGATAGCTTTGCAACCCTTACCAGTACAATCAATAATCTAAATACGAAAAAGATCACCCTCACAAAACAACACCAACCATATTCCTTTTACAATAACCCATTCCAGAGCAATGGTAATACAAATACAAGTGTCTTGCAGATGCCTTACTGCGGTAACGGGCATCCCAACCTCCCGGTTACCCCGTAAAGGAAAGTAGAGGAATTCCTGAGGAAGACTGAGGTGGCCCCACGAATGAAATTCCACTCCAAACTATGCGTAAATTGAGGCCTAATTGCAATTCCTATTGGGATCTAGGCCTCTATTGCAGGCCCGATGAATAGGACCCATATGAGAGCGCCTGCAAATATCGACGAAGATATTGGTTTTTGGCCAACTTTAATATGTATTCTGGCGCTTTCGTTGTTTGCTGTTCGGCAGTCTTTATTTTTATAGGAGCGGTGTTGTTTCAGTGTGATATTTTACTTGGAACATCAGTATCCCATATTATATTGAAAAGCTACGCACTAGTTTAGATTTAATAAAATGTGTTATGTTATGACCAGTCATCGGAATAAGCAGAGTCATCATCATCAGCCTATAATGTTGCCACTGCTGGGACACAGGCCTCCTCTCTATGAGAGGGAGTGGGCTGTAATCCACCACGCCGGGCCCAGTGCGGGTTGGTAAATGTCACATGTCTTCGAATTTTTAGTTCTAGGAACAAGCCGATTTCCTCACGATGTTTTCCTTCACCGTTTTTGAGGGCAGCGGCGATGAAATAAATTACACAAAGTAATGCGCCTGTCTGGGTTCGAACCTACTGGGCTTACTGCTCATAAGTCGGGGCTGCCACCACTGGACCACCGATGCTCTCATTTCCTTCTTCCCGACCCGGGAATCCAACCCAGCCTCATGCTCAGAAGTCGCGCTTGGGCAGTCAATAATATTATTTAAGCACAGCTTACTTTGCTTGCTACTTATACAAGGTGTTGTTTTGCATTCTCGTCAAAATTCAGGAGGTTGTCTCAAAAGACATTATTAATCAAATAATATTACTGAACCTAGTTAAATATTAACTAACGCTGATTTTTTTGGTTGTTTAAGTTTGTCAGTATTACAGAATAACCCCGTTAACGTGGTTTAGGGAATAAGAAATTATCGAATAAATGTTTGAGATTGTTTGTATGTTGAAAGCGCGGTTATAGGGTGAGGATCAGACGGGCCGCGTTTAAAACACCGGTGGTTCACACTTACCATTTCCGTGAATACAAAAAACATACCTACAAATTTTATTATTGATTTGAGACGAGAATCATTAGCATAGTTACCTCCTTGATTTTCACAAACTGTAAAAGTCTACTTACTTATAAAATGTCTACCTAGTCTGCCAACTAACAGACACCTAAAAATATATTTTTTTCTAAATAATTAAATCTAAGACGAAACATATAACATTCGAAATACTTTTCAAAAGAAAGATCAATGAAAATAAAATTTCAAAGAAAATATACTCATAAAACCATTTCAGAGACCCAAGTCTACATATAAATCTCACCATTCGACTTAACACAATGAATCCAAGTATATATAAGTACTTATATTATGTACCCCTTTTATATATTGCGTATAGGACGTTGCCGGAAGGTGGGCGTTATAATTTTCAGCATATCCGGCATTTACTGCGATTAATGTGCTATGAAATAGGTTAAGATGAATTACATAGTAACGACATCCTATTTTAAGGTTACATACCTACGATTGGTTTGTAGATATAATTTGTTTGAATACTTTTCAGGGTTCCTTGTCTAATTGAAAAATGTTTGTATTAGTTTTGCAGTGTTTTTTGTATTATTTCCACGCATAACTTATATATTATCAGAAATATATTTATTATGTTGAAATAAAATAGAACAGTGGCCCAGTGGGAACAGCCCTAACGACAGAGTTGTAGATTCAAACTCAGGAAGATACCTTACTTAACTTAAAAACTTGAAAACCAAGTGCGAGTCGGATTCGCGCACGAATGGTTCCGTACCATTATTTATAAGAACGTGCAAAAAAAAACACTTTTTTGTATGGGAGCCCCCTTAAATATTTACGTTACTCTGGTTTTAGTATTTGTTGTTATAGCATCAACAGAAATACATAATCTGTGCAAATTTCAACTGGCTAACTATCACGGTTCATGAGATACAGCCTGGTGACAGACGGACAGCGAAGTGTCAGTAATAAGGTCCCGTTTGTCCCTTTGGGTACGGAACCCTAAAAACGACGTTTAAAAGGAGGATCAGAAGCCAAAGACATACTAATATACAAATGTTCCTCAAGATTTTCCAACACAACTGCCAACTTGCACCAAACACGAAACCCCAACAAAACATCTGTATTTACCTAAGAACACAAACATGTACGTAAGTACAGTCACGAGCACAAAAAAATAGACAGATTTTTTTTATTTGTCGGATAAACCATAAAACAAGACAAAAAAAATCAACAAAATGAAATTAAACATACAATGCATAACAAATATTTATAAATAAAGTCGCTCCTCGTAAAATACTGGTATTCAGCTATATCCAATTATACTGGAAGCAGACCCCAATATAGTGGGGGGCAGAACCAGCATTGAGCCAAGCATTTTTATCATCAATGTAATCCCCCAACTTATAATATGCTTGCCTACATAGTGTGCGTTTTATACAAGATTTAAATTTTGTCTCATTCAGTTGTAGAATGGGGGGAAGTACCTATATTATTGTAACATTTCAAACAGTACCCCATGAAAGATGAGTCTACTTTAGCTAACCTGAAACCTGGCTTGACTAGTTGGTCCCTGTTTCTAGTATTATAGTGCTGTATATTTCGACACTCTCAAGGAAACCAAAATGTGTAGGTTACCTACTTCCCGTTGACCTAGAACTATGAAATTTGGCAAGTAATAACGTCTTATATACAATTACAGGGAACAATCTGAAAACTATGCATTTGTAATTAAATGACACGCATAACACGCATAACAAAAGTGAATTTGTACGGAACTCTCGGCGGGCGAGTCTGACTCGCACTTGTTCGTTTTTTTTTCTTTCTGTCTGATACACGCTTTACGTTTTTTGCTCATGAGTTCATGACTGTACACTATGCTATGCCTACTTAAAATTAAACGAGCCAAAAGTAATTTCTTGAGCCGTCAGCCGTCACTTGTGAATCAATGATGGATAAAGCGAATTAAAGGAAATTGCCTTCGGACATCGCGTGTGCGACTAATGAAAACAGTTCACTGTAAAAGTAGCGTATTCCTGAAACACACGATATTTTCAGTTCCCTACATTTACCGAGTAAAGTGCTCGATAATTTTAGAATGGACTTTAAAGGTGTGTCAACAAAGTTGCAGTTTGTTTACGATGTAGTTTTAAGGGAGGATGTTTGGTTTTGAGCTTATAAGTTTAGAATGTTTGCCGAAATATACTTATGTATAATATTGTACTTACTTATTGTAATGTACACCTTTGTCTGGGAAAAATACGTAAAGTACACTTTCGCTGAATGCATTTCGGGGTTGGTGAACAGACCAACATTCAAAATAAAAAGTCATTTATATTCAAATTAGGCTCATTCAAAATTACAAGAGACAGTCCACCAAAACGCCCGCTCTTCGCCACTTCCTAGTGTTAGCTGGGAAGAAGAAGTGGCGGAACAAACTCCCCAGCAACACATCTGTCTATTAGTTTAAAAGAACCAGATTCTATACAATAGTGTTCAAGTTAATATAAACAAAGAATCCATTACATCAAATTAAAATATTTTTCAATCATTTTAGTAAATACTAGATGATGCCCACAGTTACACCCGCGTTTTATTTGGTAATTGTCTCACGAGATCTGGTACTACCAAGATAAAAAGTATCCTATGTGTTCCAGACTATTATCTACCCCTGTGCCATTTCATCCAGATTCATTCAGTAGTTTTTGCGTGAAAGAGTAGCAAACATCAATACATCCTCACAAACTTTCGCATTTACAAGTATAATATTACTAGCCTCTGCCCGCCACTTCGTTCGCTTGGAAATTTTGATAGGTTTTAGGGGTATGAAAAATAGATGTTGGCCTATTCTCAGACCGACCCGATATGCACACAAAATTTCAAACAAATCGGTCCAGCCGTTTCGGAGGAGTTGGTAACAAACACCGCGACACGACAATTTTATATATTAGAAAAGAGATAAGTAGGATTGCCGAGTATACAAAAACCGTCAACAAAATTACGTAGATACAGACGTAGACACACAAATAAACCTCTAAAAAGTCTACAAAAACAGTTTCCCTCTACTTTGTAGATTCTAAGAATAGTGGCTGGTTTCCGTGTGCACTGCACTAAGTGGGTATAAGACGATTAATGAAAAGCCTGGCTGATAATACTTGATTAAACCGATCTAGCACACAGAATACATAAGTAAACAGTATTCAAGTGGAATACTTAATAAAGTCTTTGAGTTTTTATGAACTTTAAAGTGCATTTTTTATCAGAAACTGTTTCAGTTTATGCTTGGCTGATACTTATGGGGTGTACGATTGGATTATTTTATTTATTATTTTTTTAAAAGACGTTGCCCCACTCTAGGAATTTCTAGATGTATTTACATGTATCTAGTTTCAGAAAATATTCTTTCTACTGCAATAAAAACAAGTGTTGTAGGTTTTTTTTTATTCTGTGTGACGTCGGGCCATAAAATTATGAATGATGTAACCAAGATTTTGTAACATATTTTGATTTAAAAGAGTGTCCATGGAGTTTCTTGCCCGTTCTTCTCCATATAGATCTACGCTACGGAATGGGCAACTACAGTACTTTCACAAGTTATTATGCCTTGTGACTGGGACGCGACAAAATAAAACGTTATTTTGTTTTTTTTTTTTTGACTTTCAAAAGTGCCTGTTATGGTCTAATTGAAATAAATGCTTTGACTTTGACTTTATACATATGCTCGTACCATCTACATGATATAATAAAAAAAAACAACTACATTTTTAATCTATCCAAATATACTCTATCGATACCCATGACAATGCAGACTTTAATCGAATTATGTAGTGTCCATCCGAAGCTCGTTTTACGCCTTCGGCCTTCGGCTTTGGCCAAAACTTTCGACCATTCTGCCCAAACCGAAAGTGGTTTTTTCGCTGAAGAAGCCGAGGCCGAAGCTTCGGTCAGACACAGACATCTTAACTTAAGAGCCTAAAATAAACATATTCAGTGATATAAATCAAACATGGTTCAAACCCAACCAGCCTATTTTATCAACACGTACAAACTATTATTCATACACAAACTGCTTTCTCATAATGAAAATGTTCTTCAAGGACAATATTCGTAACAATATCTAACTTAGACAGAGTGGATTTTTGAGCCGGTTAAAGCACCTGTCCTAATTGTCGTTTTCTTAGCTGTTTGATTTTTCCAAAATCTGTAATTTCAAAGCATTTTTTCATTTATTCAGACCATTACAGGCACTTTTGAATTATAAAAAAAAGCGAAGCTACACTGTCAGTCCCAAGACAACTTGATAACGTCTTGTGAAAGTACTGTAGTTGTCCATTCCAAAGAGTATATCTCTATGGAAAATAATAGGCAAGAACAGTTTTTTTTACAACAGTATTTTGTTTAAAAAGAGTGTCCAAGGACACACTCTTTTAAATCAAAATATTGTTACAAAATCTTGGTTCAGATAGCAATTATTCATTTAGTTTTCTAAGACCGTTTCCTACAAACAACATCGGTTAATGTTTCCTTCCTATACTTTCCAATCTTAAAAATCCAACGTGTATACCCCCAGGTTACACCTGAATATTTTACAACTACCGTCAAACAAACAGAATCAAAAATTAAATCTATTTCGCCTTCGGGAGTCATTAGGCATGCAACCATTACGACGTTTTCAGTCTACGGGGCCAAGCAGTACAGATTAATGCTTGAATTTTTAAAGAAAAAAAGTAAAGAAACGAGGTGCGTTTTTATTGTTATGGTGGAATAAAACCTTGTTTTCATTGTTTATTGTTTAAAAAGGCCATTGTTGTGTGCGTTTTTGAGATGCATTGTGGGTTTAAGTAGCAGTAATTTTTGGTTGGGTTCAGAGAAAAATGCTTTTGTTACTTTGTTGCTTTTAGGGCTCGCCGTAAACTTTTCAATGTAGGTAGCGATAGTGTTGACGGAAGATTGGAGACACGGCAGTACTAATAAAATTCCTGGTGTCGAAAGTGTGTTCAATACACCGATCACCGATCTGATACGAACTATACCGTTTGTTTCCACACGCCATTTGTGTCTTAGTAGGCACGATGACCAATCAAGCTATGCTAAACCAAATTAAGCTGATCTCTCATTGCACGGAAAATCTATACAATACGTGGCCCTGTTATACCGGAAATCTTTAGCTTGATGTGTCGTGTGTACGAGTTAACAGTGACACCATTGGTTTTGGATAAAAAATGTTAACAATACCACTGTGACTTCCATCGAGGTATCTCAGAGCTCTGTGTTTCAGACCAATTTGCATTCTTCCACGAATTTAAACTTTCGTCATGACATGTTATTAAGTTATTATTTGCACTAAGCACTGTATATGGTATAAGAAAGGAGTCGGTAAAAGTAGATACATGTGGTTTTTAAAATTCTTTGAAAATAAGCAAGTTTTATCCCTTTTCTTTCACTACTGAGGCCGTGACCACCGTCGTGTCTGCTGCCCTATTAACCGCTCGGTACAGGCTGCGTCCAGCATTCTTCATCACCTTGTCTGCCTATCTTGGGCAGATGGTCTCGAAGATTAGATGGTAAACGCGCGCAAGGCTTTTGCCTCTGCCCGGCCCAGTATTTTAAGCAAGAATCTAAGTACGTTGATTCAAGGCACACGGATATAAAATATCTGGGGATATTTTATATCCGTGTGCCTTTACATATTAAGTAAACAAAATTGAATCAACGAAACGTTCATACTCTTGACGATACATTAAGAAGTTAAAGCATTTAAATACATAACCTATGTCGTGTCACCGACTTTCTTCATATTTATGCTAGCAGGTACATTTCAAGACTTAATTTGGACTGAAAAGTATAGTTTACATACTGTTACGCTTTGGTGAGTTCACAAAAGAGGAGAAATTTTCGTAAGTGCTCCAAGTTGATGCAGCCACAGGAATATACATTTTAATAGGAATGAGAAACGCGGTTATCATATATAAGGTTTAAGCAAAAAGTTTAAGAGAAGCTTCATCGTCGTTTAACAAGATACAGCTGAATACCAGATATATTTTATAATAACATGAAACGGCTGCCAGTCTGATCTGCACAACCCAGTTATTAGGTAACTCGGTACCTTAAGTGTAGTCTTCCCTTAGTAAGACTGGTTGTCAAACTCACGGGGTTCTGACTAGCCATAGCGCCTGTCAAAGATATACATATTACAACATAGAGCAATGGCTTTCTCGTCATTCCCATCTACGGACAAACCTTGGCAAGAGTTGCTTAACCTAGAAGATCGATGCGAGTGGTTGGTACTTTGCAGCCACGAGTCCCTCAAAAAATAATGTATTAAGAGAAGCATTTAACAATATGTTGCAATATTTAAACGGAATCAAAAGGGAGTGAGAAACAAAAGTACATTTAAATCATTGTTATCTGTCCAATTATGGAGTTGTGGCCTGTTTAAGCTGGCCCCTGTGTTCCTTTACTCTCCATGGTGTGTGGGTTTAACTTTGGATGGCCTTGCTAATTACACTATTTCGCTAACATTCTCCGAGTTGAATTATTAGCTAGGAATGTCACAAGTAGTGATATATAGGAGGGCCTGAGATTACTTTGTTGTTTGTAGGGCAAATGTCCTGTTACGATCATTAAAATAGAAATTTCTATATATGTAACGTTTTTGATCATAATTAAACTCGACTCAAATTGCGGAATAGAGTTCGGGAATTCGTTAATATGTTTTAATTCCTCTTTAATGTTTTACACGTGTTTTCAGCTCGACAGAGTTTAATTCCCGAGGTTAGTATAAATCCGGGGTCTACCAAAAGATTAAAACTAAATTTTGTAGTAAAATAGTGTTTGTCGCTGCGTGTCACTTTGTGTTGTGGATATGTAGAATACTCAGAAGAAACACAGTTATGGTAAGAAGGTAGCGCCAATTTTCATACTTTTTTTTTTTGCAATTTTTAGCTCAGTGTCAGGCTGTGTTAAACAAAATATGATTTGCGTTTTGAAACTTCTGCGGTTCAAAAACGCTACTCTTCTATATACACTTCATTTTCTTAAACCTTGCTTTTTAACAGTGGTTTGAAAACAGCCGGCTAAGCTCGCAGGTGGATAATCTCAGAATTTAGTACAAAATAAGATCTTTTCTTAAAAACCATAAAGTCGCAAGTAAGATTTATAAATCTGTACATTTCACTGACGACGCACCATTGCAATGCGGGAATGCTGTGGAGAGAACCACTTTTACTAACACACATTTTCAAGCCAAAAAAGGCAAAGCAACACTGAAAAGGTTACAATAAGATACACCAGGAATAGTGGCAACCATGTTTGTAGCGACGGGTTCTGTTAACAATGTGGTTGGCCACATTTTCAAGTTCTTTGGATAATCATTCAAGTAAAACGCGTTGGGTACAGGGAGTTGTCTCTGAGTTTATTATAAATGTAAAAGTGTGTCGCTTTGTCTGTGTTTTAAGAAAGAAAGAAAGAAATCAAAAGTATTTATTAGACAAGATACAAAAAAAGACGGTTAAAATTCACAAAAAAAAAAAAAAAACAAAATTATATGAAAAAGTAAAACAAGAATAAATTAAAATAAGACAAATTAAAATTTGGTCCTGTACGAGGCCAAAAGGCGGACATCCTCACGCTATTATGGCTAGACGATTGCAAGGAAATTTGCAAATTTAATGTGGATATATCAGTCAAGGCCTAATTACATAACGAGTTTCCTCCGTGCCTCGGAAAGCACGTTAAGCCGTTGGTCCCGGCTGTCATTTGTAGATCTTTGACAGTCGTTACGAGTAGTCAGAAGCCAAAAAGTCTGACATCCAGTCTTACCAAGGGGTATCGTATTACCTAGCTACTGGGTTGTGGAGGTCAGATAGGCAGTCGCTTCATGTAAAATACTGGTACTCAGCTGCATCCGGTTAGACTGGAAGCCGACCCCAAGATAGTTTGGGAAAAGGCTAGGCAGATGATGATGATATCAGTCAAGGCCTACAGGCACTTTCCATGTTTAATTACCGTCCTCCGCGCAGGTAAAGTCACAGCCAAAGCTAGTAGTAGCTACGTACAAATTTATTGACAGTTAACATCTGCTCATAAGCCTGTAAACGGCGTTGTAAAGTTAGAACTTTATGACCATTCTTCACTAAACACCACTTAATAGAACCAAACCTCGCCAATTCATCACAACTCCACGACAACACCCTAGCTTTGGCATTCACAGTTCATCAAGCATTGCTATAGCAGCACACACATACATACCTACATACTATAGATATACTTATATACATACAAAATGAAGCGAACCGTTTATAATCGCGAAGTCTCGCAAGTGACACCCATCTGCTGAGCCGATGGTAATTAATTACGCTTGCCAGTTACATACACTTCCACAGCCCATAAATTGATGCTTGAATCGGGACTGCCTAAGCGTTTCTTCAACAGTGACTGATTGTGAGTCATTAGCACTTGTGAATCGTTATAAAAAATCTGCGTCTTCGGCTTTTAGATATCAATCTACATATATATACTGAACTAGCTGTCCCGCGCAACTTCGTCTACGTCACATTTTCCCGTTTTCGCAACATTTTTCGTTTCTACTCCGCTCCTATTAGTTGTAGCGTGATGATATATAGCCTATAGCCTTCCTCGATAAATGGGCTATCTAAGACTGAAAGAATTTTTCAAATCGGACCAGTTGTTCCTGAGACTAGCGCGTTCAAGCAAGCAAGCAAACAAACAAACAAACTCTTCAAGCTTTATAATTTTGTATAGATGTAAATAGGCCTTCTTTCTTTATCGTGTGGTTATTGCCTAACCTGGTGTCGAGGAGTTTTTATGCCACCCATGGGCCTCTGGCTTGGCTTTACATGCCGGACGAGAAATATATCCCAGGCATGCTGGTTTCTCCATGATGTTTTCCTTCACCGAAACAAGTGATAAAATTTACAATACGCGCATGAATCCGAAAAATCTGATGTTCGGTCTTGAGACCTACGACTTGGCAGTCCGAAGGTCACAACACCGGGCTATGACTGCTTATGGAAAGCGGTAACTTGAAAGCAGTTCTAGGATAGGGAACTAATTAACAGTTAGGTATTCATGTCCTATTGTTTTCTTTACTTCCATTCTTGTTGGCATCCGGTTACCCATAAGAGGTAAGCCGAACTTAAAGCACAAGCTGATTCGGCAAATTACAAACACTTGGTATTAGTATTCAAGGTACAGTTTGATGCCTAGCAACAGCCAACTTTGTCAGTCAAAATTACGCGAGGTGCATACTGGTTGGTTCTAAAAGTCAAAGGTTCTAGGTTATACAACCTGTTTTTTTTATATCCCATAACTCTAGGGTTATATTCTGTAGGTAAAAATAATACTAAAACTCCTAGAATAATCATAATTTACTTAGGTCAAAAATTTTCACCAGAATGACGAATCTTTACTTTTGCGAGATTGCCAAGCTTCGCAGTAGTGTAGTAAAATAGTAGTAGTTTCATTGATAAATAAGAGTAATTATTTTTATTCAAACCAATAATTCATATTTAAAGCTAAGAAAATGCGAAAAAAACAAAAAAAAAAGTGTGATTAAAACATAATTCATATGCCAGTTGATTCATTGAAATGGTCTCAATCATATCCTAGAGTTATGGGATATAAAAAAAAAAGGTTATATGTATATTTACTAGACTAACCTCAGATGGCTCTATTAAAACATTGTCTTTGTTTATGTTGGCAAGGTACTACACAAACCCTTATCTGTTTTTCTGTATACAGATAAGATATTAGCGATACTTTCCGGTCGTGTCTTTATTTCACGTCATGAAACTTGAGAGGTATGTTTAGACCGGTTAAGCAGTAGCCAGCCTCAGAGGCTGAATTGCGAGATGCCATACATAAAAAAAAAAAAAAAAAAAAAAAAATTAGAGGTATGTAGGGTAGGTGGAATGTTCCTCATTCTACATAGAAGGTAGGATCCTTCGACAAGAAAAGTGTTGAGTCTTGTGGAATCGACGGTTGATGGCAGGTTGTTGTATAAAGAGTGGTGCCGACAATACGACAATAATTTAAACTGCGTTTAAATATTAATACAAGGAGGAAGGAAGGTAGGATCCTTCGACAAGAAAAGTGTTGAGTCTTGTGGAATCGACGGTTGATGGCAGGTTGTTGTATAAAGAGTGGTGCCGACAATACGACAATAATTTAAACTGCGTTTTTGCATGACGCTCCAAGTTTGCATACAAAAAATCATTCGAATATATCCAGTATTTAAGTCACAGAACATTGTTTTGTTAGGATTCATTTGATAGTTTCATAATATTGTCCTACTTTCAGCGCCACTTTGTTATCTTTATCTGATGGTGTAATGTCATTGGATTTTATGGATGTCAGGTATATGTATCATACGTAATTAGTATGTCTCTACAGAACACTACTAATTGTTAACATCATCATCATCATCATCATCATCGGCCTATAGTGTTCCCACTGCTGGGATGCAGGCCTCCTCTCTATGAGAGGGAGTGGGCTATAATCCACCACGCCGGCCCAGTGCGGGTTGGTAGATGTCACATGTCTACGAATTTTTAGTTCTAGGACATGCCGGTTTCCTCACGATGTTTTCCTTCACCGTTTTAGAGAGCAGCGGTGATGAAATAAATTACACAAAGTAATACGCCTGCCTGGGTTCGAACCCACGGCTTACTGCTCGTAAGTCGGGGCTGCCACCACTGGGCCACCGCTGCTCTCTGCTGATTGTTAACATAATGACCTTTTAACTTTTCAAGAGAACATAAAAACAACCAAACTTGAAAGTTTCCCCGTACATAAGCTACCAGCTTTGCCCGGGCCTAAACGAATGATTTATATACTTACACATGTAAAGGTTGATCTACTCTCCAGTAATACATAATTTCACAAGAAGATAAATTATGCCTACGTCCTTTTCAGTAATCGAATTATAATACAGCGGAAATAAGAGATCGGTCGAGTAGATTGTGGGCAAAGCAAATTGAATACCTGACAATGTCATTGGCAGTCAAAAAGTCGGCCCAATGTTGGCTCAATGTTGGCCCAATGTCACATTGGACGAAATGTAATGAAAATTTCGAATATTTATAGGTTTAAAATGTTTAACTTATTTAGGGGCAGAGACCGAACGAAATTTTGCACACGTGAATTAGAGAGGTTTATTTAAAGTTGCTGCGTGGAAGATATCTTTTGCGTGTTGAAATTTTATTATAGTCAGTAATTTTGTAAAGCGATGCTTTAGGTAAAATCTCTAAACAAAGCCCGTTTGTAGGTGTCTGTGACGAGCATAAAGCCTTGTGTTATAATATGCTACGTATGCGCATGTAAAAAAGACTAACACCCTTTGTTTCAATAAACAAGTCAAAGTGAGTACTTAAGGTACAATTTTTAACCTGTAGTTTAGTAAAAGAGTACAAAGAGTGAGTGTGGAATATGGACTCCATATCAACCGAACTAAGCTGATGTTTGTGGATCGAGCCGGTAAATTGCAACGGACTGGAGAGCTATACGACCTGGACACCGTAGAGAAGTTTGCATACCTTGGTTCCATGATAACTGCAGATGGCGATTGTGAAGTAGAGGTAGTAAGAAGAGCCCAGATCGCAAAGTCAGCGGTAAAGCGATTAGAGAAGATTTGGAGAAACAGAGGAATCAGCAAAAGAACTAAAGTTAAGTTAATGCGAACCCTGATCTTCTCTATCTTCTTGTATGCTTCTGAAACCTGGACACTGAAATCACGCATTCGTAACAGAATTGATGCGTTCGAAATGTGGTGCTGGCGCAAAATGTTAGGCATTCCCTGGACGGCGCGCCGCACAAACGCCTCGATTCTGAACGAGCTCCAAGTTAAATCTCGCCTATCCACTATCTGCATGAAACGACTCCTACAGTACTTCGGACACGTGGCAAGGAAGGAGCCTGATAGCTTGGAGAAGCTTATTGTCGCTGGTAACGTGGAAGGAAAAAGGGGTCGTGGAAGATCACCAACCCGATGGACAGATGCGGTGAAGGAAGTCTGCAAAGGGAATTTCCAGGCATTTGTCCGCATGGCCGAAAACCGTCAAGCATGGAGAGCATTGGTGGAAAAGGCGACGACCTCATGTGGTCACGACCCTCAGTCATGAGGAAACGAGGAAGAAGAAGTAATTGCTTGAATTTAGAACTGGCAAACGTTAGGATTCTTAGCTTTTCTTTCTTTGACAGTTCTTACTTCGTTTAAATTCTTGCCTATTGCATGAAATAGTTGCATAGCTTACATTAACTTGACTATATGGAACAAGTGTATGTGTACGCTTATATGAATTCAAAAAACAAAATATTTTACTTCACATAGGCCTACATGGAACATATAAAACGATTTTTGAAAACGAACTAGCTTTTGCCCGCGTTAATTTAGAATTTAAATTTAACAGTTACCGGCTCGGACACGTGGTTCCATTTATTATCATAAGACCGTTATTGTTATTTTCCTTAGGAACAGTACTTTATTTCAGAGTGAAAGGTCCGTTTCTGTATACCTGACAACGTATTTGAAAAATTTTAGGATGATCGGTCCAGTGGTTTAGGCGTGAAATGGTAACAAACAAACTTACTTTCGCATTTATAATTTTAAGTTAGGTATAAAGATAGGTTTATGATTTGCGTAGATACCATTTGTGAGTATATATGGTATTCCTAAATATAGTGCCAAAATTACCATATTGATTTTGCAAGGAATTGTTATTGGTAAACATTTATAAAAATGTATTGTAAAACAAGATCTTTGGTTTCGATTTTGGCCACACGCCAAAAGATCCCTGTGCAGCAATATGGTTAACACATTTCCACAAAAACCAAGCAACATCAAATATTAAATGTTAAAATACAAAAAGATGTAAACGTGAAATGATCCAAAAAAGTTAATTTCATTGTTCATTAATTAAAGAGACATTATTTACTTTCGTCAGAAACCTTTTTTATGGCAGCCTCTTCAAACAGCCAATGTGGATACTTCATTTACTTTATGTACTCAGTCCAGCAGGTATTTCGAGGAATATTTCAGTGTTTCATGCAATTTGAGTAACGAGATTTTTTGGGAAAAATGTGGGAGTGTTTAAAACATGACAATTGATTTTTTATTCTGCAACATTGCATAGTTCCAGGCACTTTTACGCATTTTGATTTGTACAGTAAAGCTTATAAAGTCCAGCTTAGTTTTTTAAGTAGCACCTACGATGACAAGAATACAAATTCTATTCTGTTTCTAAATTGCATAAAAAATAAAATGGGTATAATGGGATGTTTGTATGGGTGGTAATGGGACATATCGGGCAAAATGTGGGTATTGGTATACCATTAGATTAGGTACACCTCTGCCTTACTCTTCGGGGGTTTCAGGCGTGATGTTATGTTATACAAAATGATGTTTTACATCCTCGTCAAATTCAAGGAGGTAACTATGCTAATAATTCTTGACCAGAATCAATAAAAAAATCGGTAAGTATTTTTTTATTTTATTCTTATTTACGGAAATCGGTAAGTGTGAAACCACCCGTGCTTTAATCGTGGCCCGTATGATCCTCGCCCTATGCCTAAGCCACACATACAAACAAGCTCAAACGTTTATTCGATAATTTCTCATTCCCTAAACCACGTTAAGGGGGTTATTCTGAAATACTGACAAACTTATTGACAAGGATGCAAACAACATCTTGTATAATGGGTTTAAGTCAAAATTGCAACAGGTGGGCATTGAACTCGAGACCTCACACTGATAAGTCTGCTACAAGGCCCATGAACTATTGCAGTTTTTACATATTTGTGGATTTTTCTGTTGGTCTAGCGGTCGCAAGCGCGACTGCTGAGCAGAAGGTCCTGAGTTCGATTCTCGGGTTGTGCAAAGTGTTATTGGGTTTTTCCATCAGGAATTTCTCAAAAACAGCCTCGGAGTGTGGATCTGTGCCCAGTTGATTGCAATAGGCTTGCTCCTTAATACATGAGATTTAAACATAACTGGCGAAATGGTGCCACCTACTATTAGGTACACCACTGCCTAACACTTCGAGAATTACAGGCGTTATGTTATGTATTTAATGGTAACAACAATATCTACTTGTGGCGACGTTTTCATTTTATAAACATTCATTTTTAACTTCCTCTAAAGGACTCCAGATGTCGTTTGACGTTAATATAAAATTAATTGCGTCAACAAAGCAGAATCAGGGATTCTGAGTCCAAATGGCATTTTAAATGTGCTTCCTTTGCCTGCCTACGGAAAAACCTTACCTTACAGAAATTTTAAAAAAAATGTCATTCTATCGAATTTTGCTTGTGCTTTTCCACCTTTTTGAGTTTAAAATAAAGATAATAAATGGTAATAAAAACAAAAAAAGGAGCTCGTGGCTAAATAATAACAGCCACCCGGGTCGATCTTTAAGGTTAAGCCGTGCTTGCCGAGGTTGGTCCGTGGATGGGTGACCATAATTACATACCGAGTTTCCTCCGTGCCTCGGAAAGCACGTTAAGCCGTTGGTCCCGGCTGTCATTTGTAGATCTTTAACAGTCGTTACGAGTAGTCAGAAAGTCTGACATCCAGTCTTACCAAGGGGTATCGTATTACCCAGTTACTGGGTTGTGGAGGTCAGATAGCCAGTCGCTTCATGTAAAATACTGGTACTCAGCTGCATCCAGTTAGACTGGAAGCTGACCCCAAGATAGTTTGGGAAAAGGCTAGGCAGATGATGAAATGGTAATAAAAACATGGCGACTGATAGAGATTATAGAGGAAGATGATGATAATATTATTATGCTGTGCTGTTTCTTCTTCTTATAATAAGGGTTTCCCTTCCTTCCCATAGTGCAGGGAGAAGATAATGTTTACCTGGTAAGATCACCTTAAAATAAAATCCAATCAAAGTTAAATACGAGTAAAACGATTTATTCTCTTCACAAAAACATTAAAAAACAATTAAAAATGAAAGCAATTGTGGTAAAAACGTATCAGCTCGAAACAACTGGAAAGTAGCATGTTTACATTAAATACGCCGATTCCACTTTATTCGGGCTTATAGTGGAATTGTAACATAACCAAAGTACACAATGGAAACGTTTTCAATAGAATTTTCCATATTACACAGGAAATGAAGAAGATTTCTCGCTGTTTGTTTGTTTTGTTTACCTATACTTTAACCATTGTGTCCGATTTAGAAGCCTCAAGGGCAGCGGGATTTTCCTTAATTCACATTCCGTCCAAAAGATGGTGGTTTAATCGTCAATGCCGGAAGAAAGGTTGTTTTTATATCTATGTATTTCGTGTTGTTTAAAGTACATATATTTTTTTACATTAAGTTTATGACAGACAAAAACAAAGATACAATACCTTTTTTTTACAAAAAGCCGTCGACAAATAAACATATATTTTTTTGTCGCAGGTACATGACGTGCATACCAAATGACAAAAAATAAATAAACCAATAACCAAACAACGCAAAAAATAAAAAGAAATGATAAAAGTACAAACAGGACGGAATAAAAAAAGTTGACAGCTTGCACGTCGTGACTGCGACAAGCAGGTTAACATTTCGTGGAGTCTAGCTTGCCTCAAAATCATCCGATAACGAACACAAAGATATACACTTACCTCATCATCATCCATCTTCTGCTATAATTTCTGCCACTTTCATGGCATTACTTCAATCTCTCAAAAATTATAAGCCTAATGAAAAAACAGACACGTCTTCACTGAATATCTATACTTAATATTATAAAGCTGAAGAGTTTGTTTGTTTGTTTGCTTGAACGAGCTAATCTCAAGAACTACTAGTCTGATTTGAAAAAATCTTTCAGTGTTAGATAGCCCATTTATTGAGGAAGGCTATAAAACAAAGATACAAATCCTTTTTTTTTACAAAAAGCCGTCGACAAATAAACATATATTTTTTTTGTCGCAGGTACATGACGTGCATACCAAATGACAAAAAATAAATAAACCAATAACCAAACAACGCAAAAAATAAAAAGAAATGATAAAAGTACAAACAGGACGGAATAAAAAAAGTTGACAGCTTGCACGTCGTGACTGCGACAAGCAGGTTAACATTTCGTGGAGTCTAGCTTGCCTCAAAATCATCCGATAACGAACACAAAGATATACACTTACCTCATCATCATCCATCTTCTGCTATAATTTCTGCCACTTTCATGGCATTACTTCAATCTCTCAAAAATTATAAGCCTAATGAAAAAACAGACACACGTCTTCACTGAATATCTATACTTAATATTATAAAGCTGAAGAGTTTGTTTGTTTGCTTGAACGAGCTAATCTCAAGAACTACTAGTCTGATTTGAAAAAATCTTTCAGTGTTAGATAGCCCATTTATTGAGGAAGGCTATAGGCTATATATCATCACGCTACGACCAAAAGGAGCGGAGCAGCAATGAAAAATGTTTCTAAAACGGGGAAAATGTGACGCAGACGAAGTTGCGTGGGACAGCTAGTAATGTTATAAAGCTGTAGAGTTTGTTTGATTGTTTTGTTTAACGCACTAATCTCGGGAACTACTGGTTGCAATTTAAACATTATTTTAGAGTTGGATAATCCATTTAAAGAGAAAGGCTATAGGCTATTACATCACGCTACGACCTATAGGAGCAGAGACTCAATGAAAAATGTTGCGCGGGACAGCTAGTAATGTTATACAGCTGTAGAGTTTGTTTGATTGTTATGTTAAACGCACTAATCTCGGGAACTACTGGTTGCAATTTAAACATTATTTTAGTGTTGGATAGCCCATTTAAAGAGAAAGGCTATAGGCTATTACATCACGCTACGACCTATAGGAGCAGAGACTCAATGAAAAATGTTGCGCGGGACAGCTAGTATTGATTATGTCACATTAAATTACTAACACAATTAAAATGACCTCGTTTTACTAACGAACTTCACAGAGAACCGACCAATACCGATAGGGATAGACCGATGGGGAGCGCAGATAAAATTCTCAGACGAAGCAATTATACTATCTAGAAGACTAGACTGTATTCCCGGACCGAGTCTTTGAAAGTACAATTTGTTACAGTCGTTAAGGCAGGCTTGGGTACAAAAACGATACAATCAGATTTCTTAATGTCAAATGAAAATAGTCTTTTTAGTACGCGGAATTTAATTTTAGAAGATTGGTATCTGATTGATAAGTATTTGAATATCTGTATGAGTGCACATTTGAACTTATTGTTATCGATACGCTATGGAGAAGACTATTAAAAACCGGCCAAGTAGGGTTCCGTACCATTATTTATAAAAAGAGCAAAAAAATCTTTTTTGTATAGGAGCCCCCTTAAATATTTATTTTATTCTCTTTTTTAGTATTTGTTGCTATAGCGGCAACAGAAATACATAATCAGTAGAAATTTCAACTGGCTTCTATCACGGTTCATGAGATACAACCTGGTGACAGACGGACAGCGAAGTCTCAGTAATAGGGTCCCGTTTGACCCTTTGGGTACGGAACCCTAAAAATGATTGGGGCACAGGACAGGACACTGATTTTACACAATAATTGCACATTGTCTGTATTTTCAATATGTGAAAATCACATGATGATTTTGCACTACAGATGACAGTTCAGTACAGGTCACAGTAAAGATTCGGTAATACTTATGTATGTACCTGTATTGTAACAGTCGTAATGATGTTATCATCATTACGACTGTTAGTCCCGAAGGGTTAGGCAAAGTTATGCCTAATAGTACACCCACAATTCGCTAGTTATGATTAAGTCTCATGTCATAGGGGGCGAGCCTATTGTCATCAACTAGGCCTACTTCTAGGCTCCGTGGCTGCTATTTAGAAATTCCTAACGGGAAAACCCTAGAACACTATCCGACCTGGTAATCGAAGCCAGACCTCATGCACAGTAGTCAAGCTTGGGTCCACTTCACCAACAAGGCAGCAAATGTCAAATGTCTATGACTCTATGTTTTGTCTCTATGTTGGCTTTATCTGTGTTTACCTGCAGGTTTAGACAATATGACCGGGCCTAATTCCAGATTCCGTGGCTCTACTGAAGAATTCGTGATGAAAAATGAAAAACCCAATAACAATTTGCTCGGCCCGGGAATCGAACCCAAGACTATGCTCATCAGTCGCGGTTGCCACTACTACCAACATGGCAGTCACAACTCTCAAAAAAACATGAGTAGAACAACTCTCAAAAAAACATGAATAGAACAACTCTCAAAAAAACATGAATAGAAGAACTCTCAAAAAACATGAATTTGTCTTTAAAGTACACAGGAGCATATGACTGGATCATTCCAGCCAAAACACTAACTCAAGTTGAACACAGGCTTTCTAAAGCACCAATATGATGTCGCGAGTACTTGACACGTATAGAAATAAATTGTCAAGTTTAATAACATCTGAGGTCGTTAACTCGACGTCTGCGAGCAATGTAACCCGATTCCTTTGGAGAGTTTTATATCATAAACAGCTGATACATTTTTGTTTTTGTTTCTTTCTTTTTCACGTGTTTGTATGTGTGTTGGAGAGAGATGAAACGCAGGGTTGCTATTGTAGTTACAGCTGCAGTATCAGTGTCAGTAGTTATTTTTATTTAACACTTCAAGCACATAGTACTGAGGCGGACTTAATGCCATAGGCATTTTCTACCAGTCAACCTTTGGGTGATGCAGAGACAAACAAAAACGCAAGTAGTTGTGCAATAAGAAGGCTGGTGGGGCGTTTATAGTTTTATTGTCTTTCTGGAAATCTAATCAAAAACTATTTGAAATTTTAATTCAAATAAAAAACTACTAAATAAAGCTAAAATGTTAAAAGAAGCACTTTCGAATTTCAGATTAGAACTAAATATTTTAACGTGAAAGACAATATTTTCCAGTCAAACGTGCATTTTGAATTCCATATTTTGGTTTCAAAATGGTTTGCCCTGCATTCCAGTGTTCTGAGCAAGCAATAGCGAAGAGATCTTCACAGGATTTAAAAGATTAAGCACGTCGAAAGCATCTGTACACAGTTATTTTCACTCAAGATCTGCTCCGGGCAAAAAGTGGGGCGATTTCCTTGGATCTTTTTCTATTCACAATCGGTGTACAACTTGATTTTTATGCAGGCGTTTTATTAACAAAAGACTTCTTAGGATTAAGTCACGATTATTGAAATGAAACGTTCTGTTGCTCACGGAGTAAATAATGAACATAACTTAATAAGAGAACCTAAACTTAAGTTAGGGTTCTTTGATCCAAGAACTGTTTAAGACAACTGAGATCACAAGCAAATCGAAACTAACTCCAACCAAAATGCACAATTACTACTCAAGCGCAAACTGCACAGCAAAACATTATTCATCTCGCCGCAATTTCTGAACAAGGACGGTTAAAATTCAAAGTCTAAACGCCACGAACAATACCGCCAAAAGCGTAAAACCAACCGCGACTTTTCAAAGGAACCAGCGAACCATGCGAATTTACGGGAAACTCCAGGACAAAACCAGCTATGTCCTGAAGAGACAAATTCCCGCTTACACGCCGAATAATAACTGCCGACGACAATTCATGAAATTGCAGCGAATTTCGCCCCAATTGTACACGCCGAAGAATGTTGGATGTTCTATTATAATTTCGTTAGTAATGGCTCGCCATCCGACCGCCCTTTATCTGAGAATTTGAAGTTAGTAATGTATACAATTAAGATTAATGTGTCCTAACACGTAGGTAAAATGGCGTCAAAAACATTAGCCGTGAACAAACATGTTGTAAGCGCGTTCTAATCTCCGCGAGCCAGGCGTGTTTTGTTAGGCGACGTCGCCGAGATAGTGGCCAGTGCTGTATTAAAATTAAATTTCGCGCAGCTTGCGGGGGTCAGCACTTGTTCATTATGGAAGAGAAAATGAAAGGCGTACCCGACCTCCATCGAGGATGGTTTAATTCGTATTATTGCTCATAAAACTTTGTACTTTTATTAATTTAGTTTGAAGTCCCATGTCACATTACGTGCGGATGAGTTCAAATTCGCTTGTGAAGTGAACCGAAAGTCCGAAATATATTGGAACGGTATAAAGAGAGGGAAAGCGGCAAACGTCATTAGTTGTTAATTTCATTGTATAGTTACAGCCGACAGTTCTGACGCTCTTCCAACAAAGGGTGATAAATTGTGTATGCTGTTAGTAGAGGCTTTGTTTCGACGTGCCAGGGGGGGTCTGTAAGAGGAGCAGGCTCACTCTTATCGCTTTTAATTTGAAACGATGCCAAAAAAATAAGGAGGTCCTGGAAGCGCGAGCGACGGTGTGCGATTACTTAACTTTAGTGCGGCTGCGGACCGAATTACATGGAATGGCGCCCAACGCGGGGCTCGGTATAAGCAAATTGTGAGAGAACGAAACGCCTTGAAATTGCAAATTCAAGCGGCTCCAGCGCGTTTTGTTCGAGTCGGTTCCCGCAATTCGCGCACCTCCACAGTTCCTTACATTATTTAACGAAGTAGCCGCGGAAGGAGATTTCGCTGTGCGAGTTTTTGAACGACTCCAGAAAATTCATTTGTAATTCATACAAAATTCTTTGCACTTCGTTCCCTTACTTTATTACGCTTTTATATTTCACTTTTCCCTCGTCATGCGGTTATTACGTACATACGTCCCACGCCACGTAAAAATGTCACTCATTGTCTATGATCTGATCCAATTAAATTCAACAAAGAACAATCCCGGCGCTAATATTCCGTACGGGGAAAAATGGTCGTTTCAATTATTTTTGCCCTCGTGTCTCGTTGAAAAAAGATTGCACAAACAAATGTCCGAAATAAGCACAAACGAGGCGCCATTTGCCGGGTAATTCCATTGGACTTTTTAGTAAAAGGAAGTCTGTACCATATTCGATATTTCGACTGGAGAAATAAATGTTCGTCTATAATTTTAAAAATTTCCTGCCCGATGGCGTATTATGTTTTGCGACACAGCAATCTGGCCCGTGATTACGCGGGAAAAAACGCTAAGAGGCTCCCTTCTGCGACGTTGCGTCTTAATGTGGCCACAATATACATAATGGCAAGATATTTAGACCACGAGTGTTCTTGACTGCTATAGATCAAACGAAGACATTACCACAAAACGCCAGTTAGATACTGACAGCATAAAATATTCCAAACGCAATGATATATTTGAGGGATATGGAAATAGGCGACGGCGGGGAGTCGGAATATGTATGCGGCTGTCCGTGACAAGAACAAAAGATTTTGAGATAACAACCGACCGGATCTTTAGGGTGTAAAAGACGAGGAATCCGGGATAAGGGGATATCAGAAGTAAATGTTAACTGGATCGAGAGTGCAGATATTTCGGGACACTTGTTTTATGGCGATAAAACGATTTTAATTATTTTTAAAGGATTGTGAAATAGTATTTTTTTGGATACCTACATGAAGTTATTTTAGAACGTAGGTAGTATTTATCTTACAATGTAAAACTCTATCATTATTTCTTCTCATCTTCACATACATAGGTGCCTATTTCTGAAAATTTCTGGATTGACCTTCATGGGTGTCATTTTAGTGGTTCGATGATAACGAAAATGATGAAAAAATCGATAATAGTTTCTGCAATCTTCGATTTTGATTTAGACCCCATATTCGTTTAGAGCGCCTTCGATTACCATAGCATTACATAACGAAACATACGCTACTTTTCAAATCCGCCATCTTTGATTTCGATTTTGATCTCATATGTATATTCGTTAAGAGCGCCCTCGATAACCATGAAAATGAGTTCGATGTCATCGAATTGTCGATTCATTGAACATTGGACCTTCCATAAAATCGAATAATAACAAAAATCTATTAGTCATAGTCATAGTCATAGTCATTTATTCATTAGCAATAATTCGCATTTGAATTTACACAGTTTTATAAATATGTTATAATAAAATAGTAATTATGAAGTTAAAGATAATGATTAAATATAATAATTAACATTTTGGCATCAATAAATTTTAGATTACATCAGCATCATTATAAGTATAATAAATTAGACAAATTGGTCAATAATTTTCAAAAATAATAAATCACAATAATACCTAAAACATCATTCGTGGATTACAATTTATAGTTCTTCGATATCATAGAGACACTTGTTCAATAGAAATTTTTTCAAGTTACTTTTAAAAGCGCTAGTGTATATAATGCTTTTTATTTCTAAAGGCATCCTGTTAAATAATTTCACAGCATGGTATCGCGGACTGTGTTTAACAATTCTAAAATTCGCATTCGTTATGTTTTGTTTTAAGTCCTGTCTACGAGACCCTTCCCTAACATGTCGTTCTTCAGATGTCTCATACTGTTGCATGTTCTTAGCCATATTACTTAACAGTACAAATACATAAATACTTGGTACTGTAAGTATACCTAAATTAATATAGTGTTGACGACAACTCTCCCTTTGTGAGATGCGAACCATGGTACGGATTGCGCGTTTTTGTAAAACGAAAGCTTTTTTAATGTTGTAGTCATAACTATTTCCCCAATGAAGTATACGTATAGTATTGATAGAAACTATGTATTTTTTGAGAGCAAAAAACCGCGAAATTTGACGATATTGTTGTAATTAGATTTAAAAAATAAAAGTTTTTACGAAAACTAATCAGCCAATTTTGAAGACAAGGATGTAAAGATATTCATCGGCTCCATAATTTTTGCAATTTAGCTTCTATTGCCAAGGAAGGTGTGCTGAAACTCAGGGCTGCGGGTTGTTCGAAAGAGATACCGCGGCCCTGGAACACAAAGGGCTAAGAAGGAACATGGGTGGGTTTTAGTCAGTCAAGTCTGACACTCCCTCCCGCTCCGCCTAGAGCGGGAGAAGTCATTTGATGACTTTCCATCCGCAAAAAAAAAAAAGTGTGCTGAAACTGAACTCTGACTACGCGAGAAACCTCTTTTCAATGCCTGATGTGCCCAACAAGAGCGAGCTTTACGTACTTCGAAAAAATACGAAGTTATAAGGCATATAACCATGTTTTATGTTGCAGTAAAAATAATTGCAATACATTAATAACTTAAGTCAATAAAACCTTGTACCTGCGCGAATATTTCGACGGGCTGTCAAGTTTACTAGACTGGGTCCTTAAGATGTAATTTAGTAAATTGTATTGATTCTCTCATAATTAAATAAAGATTATTTGTTAGGCAACTTGTTAACCAGTTGTAGATTTTGGACAGCTGTTATGGGTAGTTAATGGCCCGAAAGTCTGACCACCAGTCTTACCAAGTTGTATCGTATTACTCAGAACTAACTGGCTGTGGAGGTCAGATAGGCAGTCGATCCATGTAAAATACTGGTTATCCGCTGCATCCGGTTAGACCGGAACGCGAACCCAACATAGTTGAAAAATGTCAAGACTTAAATAGACAATTCATTCCTTGGTTCATTAATAAAAACATAAATTTTTAGTACAAAAAAAAAAAACTATATTTATGTTCTTTGAAAAATGTTCAAATCGTATTTGTACTATTTACATTACAAGGCTGTAAATGACGCTTCTTTGGCCTCCCCCAGGATCTCTGCAACCAACGACCGTGGGGCGATAATGCCGTAATCACCAGGCTTGGCAACCGAATTGGTATTCATTACCATATTTTTCAAGTTTACATACAAATGACAGGGTTATTAACAACACTTTTTGAATCAAGTGTCCTTCATTTTTTTAACTGCTTCTCAAATAAAATTATAAGAAAGTAGTAAGTAGAAGATTTACGAAGCAGAGCTAGTATTCCGCGTTTCGATTTGTGTGTAACTCCCTTAAAATACAGCTAAACTACTTCCGCAATTTAACCCTAAACAGTCTGTATAAACAATTGTTGCACACCCATCGTTAAAAAAACACTACAACCAAAAAAAAAAAAAAAAACTGATTTTCTCGTGGAGTACCTAACTACTGCATGTATTTAACAACATAAAATTACTTTCAATGCAGTAGGAAAACTGTATTGTTAATTCGTATCGTCTATCTATACGAAAAGAGTATATCCATCTTAGTACTCATCTCTGTACGGTACCAGAAAACTACGCTAAAAATCATGCTGCATATTTCATCAATCCACACTCCCACACTATATCCTAGTCAAAATTCAGACAAACTCCTCAGTCCTCAAATAGAGGGCGTGTCAGTAGCAGAGCCCGTAATGAACGCTTGGGGACTCGCTTTGTCCCGTTTTTGTTACACCTACTTGTATGTGAATAATTTAGCAGAACCTTGAAGTTCTCTAAGATAGTCAGCCGTGACTATCTTTTAGTGCAGCTTTCCGAGACTTTTTTGTCGAGTTTGTTTGGTTGTGGTAGAGGTGGCCTGTTTTTGTTTTTGAATAAATATGTTTTTTTAATCAGAAAGTAAGATACCTATTTGCACATGTAAAGATCTGGATTCCAACTACAAAAAATTGATAAACAGTTTAGTGGTCTGTCGATAATCGTCTGGTTTTGACTTCATATTTTATATTGCAAATCTGTCAAATACACACAATCAAGAGACTTCTGAACCATCTGTAACAGTGGAGTTGGGCCGCACATTGTAACAAAATTCTATAGTATTACACACGTAGTATTATACGTAGTATTATACTTTCACAACTATGTTGATATCATGACCAATACTTGAGGTAGTTACGCAAATCCTCAAAACAAAATTCAAATAAAAAATCACAATTATAATAAAAAATACCAAGCAAGGCAGTTCCAGATTGTCAAATCAAAACATCTACCATAACCATTCTTGATAACAGCAGTCTGTCGGTAGCTACAGCTTGCCCACACGACGTTCATAAAAATGAAGCTAGCTAGAACAAAGCAAGGCCTAACATAAAGTAGCTAAGCTAAGATAAGCTGTTACGAAGGCCGTTACTGGCATCTGGCATCTGGCCACGCCACCCTGCCAACCACTGGCACACAAGTAATTACTGTAATACATTTACGTTTCCAAACAACACAAGATTTGATTAAAATCTTACAAAGGAAATAAGGGGAGGACAAATATTTTTATATTAGCAAGAAGTCCTTAATTAATCCTGTTAATATTACTTTGTTTGTTCCTGTTCTTGAACCTAAGAAATTCAAGAACATTCTTTATTTTTCTGTAGTGTGAAAACGGATACAAAGCTAGCAATAAAGTTTATCCATTATAATAAGGAACCTAAAACAAAAACGTATGAAAACCAGAAAACCGAGTGAAATTCGGAAAACCGTGAATTTCGACAAACCAGAATCAAATTTGTACAATTTTGCTAGCGCAATATTCAAAACAATACGGAAATCTAATACCTCGCAGCACTACAAAATAGGTTAGACAAAAAACACACAAGTACCTTTATATTCCTATCACCTATGCTAATGTCCCCTGCCCCACTTCCAACAAAAAGAAAACGGAACAGAAAACCAATACAAACACATTCGTATCAAATCCATTCAGAATTTCAAACGAAGATGTTTCTAGTCCATACAAGATTACACCCATGCAATCTCATTCAAGCTTATCTGTATTGGATAAACCCAGTGCATTGTGCCCGACTATATTGAATGGATGTCTACACGTCCAGTCGATGCGGTGACTAGTCAGTATCTGGGCTCTGTCAGACGTGTTAGGCCTAAGGACAGCTCGGTATGCGTCAAAATCGAACACTATGGCGGTAGTCGTGCGTATGAATCGGCTTTTAGCTATGAATTGATTCGTTTTGAAAATGAATCAAGCGTTAGCTGAAAACAAATGGTGTAAGAAATATATTTGCTTTGTTAGGGTGTGTAGTGCACAAACAAAGAGTTGTTACGTATGCAAACTATACGTGGAAATATTTTGTAGATAAAATCCTACTAAAATTTAATGCAAGAGTTTAAAATAGATTTTGACTTGGAACTGCATCTTACTTCTAATGGTCAGTCGGTCGCAAGCGCTACTAAGGAGCATGAGGTTTTGGTTTAAATTACCAGGGTGAGTAAAGTGCTATTAGATTATTTTTCAGGATTTTCTCGGTAACAAACCGGAGCCAGAACTTGTATCGGTTGATGACAATAGGACTTAAACATAACTGGAGAAACGTTGGTCTCCTAAACCTCTGATGTCTCTGGACGCCTCTGCCTAAACCCTTCGGTTTCTACAAGGCGTGATGTTTTTTAACCGACTTCTAAAAAAGGAGGAGGTTCTCAATTCGGATGTCTGTATTTTTTTTTTTTTTTTTATGTTTGTTCGCGCATTACTCCGTCGCTTGCCAACCGATTTGGAAAATTCTTTTTTTGTTGGAAAGGGTATACTTCCCAAATGGTCCCATAGCCACCAACTCGGAATCTGATGATGGAATCTTGGCGAAATCGAGAGAACTCTTCAAATTTTATAGGAAAACGTACAGCGATTTTGGTATTTTCTACAACAAGTGAAGCATTTGCGTCCAATAAGAACCATTTTACCATCAGATCTGATGATGAATCCAAGAGACAGGCTTCGGAACTCCATAACAAGGCAATGAATCTTAGCTGTGTTTGGGCTTGTTGGAATCGTAACGGTATGCACTTTACAGGTGTACCAATAATAAGTTAAAAAAATTTTTTTTTCTGTTTTAACCGACCTCTATAAGGAGGAGCTTATCAATTCAATTTTTTTTATGTATGTACACCGATTACGCTGAGATTTATGATCCGATTTGCGTGATTCTTCTTTAGTTTGATGTGGAATACCTGCCATTTGGTCCTATAAAAAAATAATATAGTTTGGCCATATAGTTTTCATGTATATGTACACCGATTTCTCCGTGATTACTGGACCGGTTTACATGATTTTTCATTCATTTGGTAGAGAAGCTTGCCCGGTGGAGCCATATGAATTTTATTATCTTTGCTTAGGTACTGTTTGAGTCATCCTCTTTATTATGCATTTTGTCCTTTGTCGTATCTATGGACGATGTGCTGGTGTCTAGTTACAATGTAAAAATTTTACTTGACTAGGATTAAAGTGAGATACCACAACTGAAAAGGCTAAAATAAAAACTTTTTTACAAAAAAAAATAACCGACTTCCATAAAACACTAAAAAGTGGCAAATAATTTTAGTTTCGGAAGTCGGTGGCAAAAAAGTAAATGAAACAAACAAGTCGGTTATTTTTTTTTTGTAAAAAAGTTTTTTGACTAGAATTTCGAAATTTAACAAGAGCTAGTTGCCACAGCATGTTCAAACACAAACCACCTCGATATTTATAGGTACTAAGGCACCAGCATATGTTAGGCAGTGTGAATATTTCATAATATCGAGACGGTGACGACGTACAATATCGAACGCCGTCGTTCTATATTCGATGTGACGAATGCACTTGGCATGTTTGTCTTGGAATATGTTTGTACTAGGGTAGCATATGCATGATCGAGTTCAAATAGTAGAGCATATTTGAGTGTGAACAGAGAGTGTGGCTGGTTGGTCAATGTTTAGGAGAGAATATAAATATAAGCACCTACCTACGTAACATCACGCCTGTAATCCCCTGTAATCTAAGTGTTAGGCAGAGGCGTTTCTAATAACAGTTACAGCCACATTTCGCCAGGAGGCCTATTGCCATCAACCGGGCACAAATTCAGACTACCTCGACTCTTGTTGGGAAAACCCAGTAACACTTGCCTGACCCAGGAATCAAAACCAGGAACTCATGATGAGCAGTCGCGCTTGCAACCTGTAGACCAACGGATATATTATGATGCATGTTTTCTCAGCAATATTTGCTTGTAATTTTTAAATACAGAGAGGACTTTACTCTCACTCCATTAACAATGTTCGCGATGGCTTCTATCAAATATTTTTGCAAAAAAAAATGCGATTTTAGTTCATTGATCCTTAACTAATAGGTTCATCCATGGTTGACCTATTTAATTAAAACAGCAAAAAGAAAAAAGCGAGAGATTTCTCTTACAAAAAAAAATACTAATCAAAATTCTTCTGGAAATCAAACCTGAGGTTCTAGGTTTGAAGCATAATACGCTAAGCATTCTCTTTTCCAACCATAAAACTATGTTATGACTACACCAATGCCTCTTAATAATAACCTGATATCATACTTGATTGACATATGTACCAAGATACATTATTTATAGAAAAAACGAGGTCGATTGCGTTCCTCTATAAATAAAATAACAGTAGTCGGCCTTGCCACAGGATATTGGTAAGTAACATGTAACTTTTTCGACGAATCGCTTTAATATGTAAGTATAATTACCTCGAATAATGAGCGATTTATATCCCGCACCGCAATTATAAACGACCCGAGATTTACAGTAAATTTTAATCGATAAATCAGTCAGGGATAAAAATAGTATACTTTTAAAGTTTTTAGGGTCCCGTACCCTAAGGGTCAAACGGGACCCTATTACTGAGACTTCGCGGTCCGTCCGTCCGTCTGTCACCAGGCTGTATCTCATGAACCGTGATAGTTAGCCAGTTGAAATTTCTACAGATTATGTATTTCTGTTAATGCTATTATGCTATAACAACAAATACTAAAAACAGAAAAATATAAATATTTAAGGGGGCTCCCATACAAAAAAGTGATTTCTTTGCTCGTTTTTATAAATAATGGTACGGAACCCTTCGTGCGCGAGTCCGAGTCGCACTTGGCCGGTTTTTTTTTTTGGTTAGTTGTGTCTAAAAAGTAATGAAATGTTAGCAACATTGACTTACTTCGATTTTTGTAACGTGTCAAAGTGGACGTCTCTAAAACAGTTTCAAGTTTACCACTGTCTCTTGATTGTGTGTTTTTGACGTACCTAATTACACAGGTAGGTATGTCACAAAATAATCTTTCAAACACAAAATAGCTGTTGTAAATAAGGCTGTGTGTGCATCAGGCGAACAATACGCGGCTGACTTATTGCTTCCAGTTCGCTTCCC